>JBBPBS010000207.1:10537814-10615943 GCA_037974835.1 Cicer judaicum | reverse complement strand
TATATATATATATATATAGAAATATTACTGATTATATTTAATTTATACAATTCCAAAAAAAGTTAAATTTATTGTTCAAATTACCCTAAATAACTAATAACTTGAGTCATTAAAAATATAAAAAGTCATATCAAATGAAGGGTTATTTAATAATTTTATCATAAATATGAGATAAATATTGATTATCAAATGAAGGGTAATTTAAGGATTTTATCATAAATATGAGAGAAATTATTGATTTTCTCTTATATATTCTAATAAAAATAAAATAATTTTATTTATATTTTATTCTGAATGGAGTAGAAAAAAAGAGATTTATTTTTTTGAACTTTTATTTTTTACGGTTACTTTTCCAAACTTAAATATAAATTTTGTTGAAAGTAAATAGTAATGCACATCTTCATTTGACATATTTCCTTCATAAATTTGTTTCTTTCACTTGGCAGCTAGCTTTGGACAGGTTGCCTATAAGAAGTAACTAAATTGCTAGGACTTAGGGGAAATGGTTTCTTTATCTTTTGTGATTAGCAACTTTGATAATTTAATAAAGTAATCGGTGATTAAAATTCATTAATAATAATTATTTAGATCAGAGATAATGATTGATTAACAGAAAAAAGAACAAAGTTGTTAAAGATAAAAAAGTTAAAAGATATAATATCTCAAATCAATTTAGAATGGTGGTGATTACGATGGCTACTCAAAATATTTTTTTTTTTACCTTTATTATTAATAATATTTAGGTTTATGGATATGGTTGGTTGTGAAATATCATAGATTAAACATAAGAAAAGAAATTGAATTGGTCTTAAATAGTTGATCATCAAATTAATAGTTACACTTGTAGTCCCTTTGTTATCGAATGATTTTCACTATAATCAAACTATTACAAATTTGCCTTTAAATTATTATTCCCTTTAGTGGCAACTAATATTAGTATCATATACTTATAGCACTTTACACAATATTTTTACTCTATAATGTAGTTTGATCCGAAGAAGTTGAATGTGTATAGACCAGAGTTCAAATTTTAATCATAGATAAAAATATTATCATAACTAATATACTAAGTAGTCGATGACATAGTAAAATTGTATCAATTTAAAATTTCTCATATTATTAATATTTTAAAATAATCTCTAAAATAATAAAATGTGGAATAAAATTGTCTCTCCATTTAGTATTCACATAAACTACAATGATATTAAGTTGCTAAAATTCGAGATGAATTTGAAATTAAGTGAATATTGTTAAATATATATATATATATATATATATATGATAATAGATACAAATAGAGGGAATACCTTATTAACTTGTGCAATTTCAGAGATATTTTAAAATCACAACTTAATTATTGCAACAACGACCTCAATCATTATTTAAAATCTCGATGATATATGCGAAGATGTGTGTGCTTTTAGATACCGACATAAAATTTGAAGGAATTCACTATTATGTCTAAAAAAACAGATTTATATATCAACTCCAATTCATAAGCTCTCTCTTGAGGCTACATATTTACAATACATTTTCCTCATAAACTGAAATTTCTAATCTTACAAAAAAAAAATATAAAAAGATAAACTTGAGTTCTTTTTCTTCCTCTTCATTGTTCATCTTTCATATTGTTATCTTTATTTTGTTCATAAATGAACTGAGAAAACAAAGCCAAGAGAATAGCACCAAGAACAGCAACTTTCTTCCAATCAGTATCACTTAATGATGAAACATTAATAGAACCAACCATTCCATAACTCAAAAGTCCAATGAAGAATAAGTAAACATTTTTCCTTGTTTTTCTTCCATTTTTCTCTCTTGTTATCACATCTTTCATCTTTTCATCTTCTTCCTTTGCTTTTGCTTTATCAACATAAGGTCCTTTCTGTCCTAAATTCTTGAAGAATAGTCCTTCGTTTCGATCGACTTCCATTTGACCTTCAATCTCCATTACTTTGATTTCACTTTCTTCAATCTCTTGTTTGTTTAGTTCATTTGATTCCTCAAATGCTAGCATCTGGCTCTCTATGTTTGCTGTTATCTATTGAATCACAAATAAATACAAAGGGGTCATCATTGAAGTAATCTTCTTGCTATTCCTGCATAAGTAGTGTTTTTAATAGCTAAATAAATATGTAATATAATAAATATACGAAGAATAATATCAGCAACACACTATCTAACACATAATTTTCATCAGACTCTTTTTAATTTATATAAAACTCCCATGATTTAGTAGGACCTATGTAAATTTTAATTAATCAAAGATATCGTCTTAAAAAATATATGTTAAGAGAATCTCTTACTAAAACTAAAAAAAACTAAAAAACAGATGATTGGACTTTTCTGCTCATACCTATTGTGACCTAGGTTTATTAAGTCCAAATTTGTTAGTTGGTAGGTTATACATAAGTTCTATTATAAGACATCGATAAGTTTGATGGTTTGTCAGACTTTACAAGGTGTGCCTCTCTTTATCTAAATTTTCTTGTTGTAAAAAATATAAAATATAACAAATCAAAAATAAAAGAAAAAAAAAATGAAATGCTAGCATCTGCAATGCTATGCTCTGTTACCTATTAATCACAAATGAAAGTAAAAGAATCACAATTGAAGTAATTTCTAGGAATTCTTTGCATAATTAGTGTTTTAGTAACTTTCCAGGGTCATTATTGAAGTAAATTTCTAGGAATTCTTTGCATAAGTACTATAATTTATACATTGAGTATTTGAGTATACATAATAACCATAAAATATATATAATAAATGTTAATAAAATAATGAAAAAAAAAAGCTAGCATCTGGCTCTCTATGTTTTCTGTAACATATTATTCACAAATAAATGTAAAAGGGTCATGGTTGAAGTAATTTTCAAGAATTTTTTTGCATAAGTACTGTTTTTAACTCTGCCATGTGTGTGTTTCTATATTCTATACTTCATATAATAAGCATATAATATAAAAGAAAACATAATAATAATAAAAAGATTTATTAACTATAAAATAATAGATATCTTAGTATCTAAAATTGACACTAATACATAGATATGAAAAATAACAATTTAAGAAAAATAAAAAGTAATTGAATATAATCTATGTATCATATGATAGAATGTAAGATAATAAAATTTGTCAAACCAGTAATAATAAAACACTATTACTAAATAATTTGGTTTTTGTGTATTAATGATGAGTAGTCAAATATTATTTTATATTTAATCTAATACATTGTTATAAAATAGATTTTAAATTGTAAGATGTATCAATTTCTATAAAGTTACTTCACAGTTTATTAAAAAAGAAAATAGAATAAAAAGGTATAAATTTTAATAATAAATAAATATTATTTTAAAAAAAATTAAATACATGGTTAAAAAATAAAAAAGTAGTAAAAAAGTGAAAAACATACATACTCTGTCACTAGCTTCATCTAAACCTTTAAGAGCATCTTCACCAATCTTATCAATTTCAGCTTTAGCTTCTTCACCAAATTGTGTCAAATATTCAGATCTCTCATCTAAATAATCAGTAAGTCGAACTTTTTGTGTCTGAAGCATTGCAATTTGAGCCAATAGTTCTTGACTTTGAACATCACCTTCAGGTTCTGAATTACTACTACTATTAGAATCATTGGAGTTTGTGCAGAGACATAGAAAAACACAACTTCTTCTTCTTCTTCTTATGTTGTTGTTGTGGTGATGAAGAATTGTACTAAATGTGGTGGTGGTGTTTGTTGTGTAGAAGAAAGGGTGAAAAATTGGATTTAGGGTAATCATGTTTTTGTTTTCTAATTTTTATTTGTGAAAATATTGTCATAATGTTTCTTTGTACATTATCACCATTCGTTAATAGATAAGAGAGGACCATGTTTTTTTGTTTTTGTTTTCGATTTTAAACCTAAATGTGAATGAAGTTTAGTAATACAAGGTTACATAGGGAAGTAAAGAAAGTTTGATTAAAAATTAATTTAAAATTTGAAAGTCTGATATTTTTCAAATAATTCATGAGAATATTTTTTCTTTCTAATTTTGACTTAATTTTTTATTATACACAAATATATTGTTTATCTAATACCTAAAAATTATATTTTATTTTTAAATATTTTATTTTAAATAATACTCTTTTAATCTTTTTTATAATAATTTTTGTCTCTACTTTTAAATCAGTTTATATGTATTGTTTGAATTTTTGAATGATTTTTTTAATTTATATTTAAAATATTATAAGAATTTCTCTCATAAATATTTTTTTTAAAATAAGAAATACATTAATTATGAATTTTTGAATTATTTTTTGAAAGTATGTGTAAAACATTATAAAACTCCTCACAAAAATATAGAATTTTCTAACAAAATATGAGTGGGGGTTATTAAAAGCAATAGTCAAAATTATTCATAGAAAATATTTGAAGAATTATTGTTTGAAGAAATTTTTTAAAAGAATTTAAAATGAAATATGATATATTTTTAAAAATTAAAAATTTATTTAACCCTTAAACATATTGATTTTTAGATAATAAAAAAAAACTTTAAAATTAGTTTGCTAAAGTTTAATACAATCCAACAATTTACATAAATAATACAATTATAAGTTTATTGGATAATAGCGAGAAAATATGTTACTGTGTTTGTTGAAAAACGAATTGACTTAATTTAAAAATAATTAAAAAAAAAAAAGAGGTTGTTTGTTTTAAATCGACTCGACAAGTCACCTTGCTTCGCCCCATTATCACAACTTTTTCAGCTGTTAAGAGATTAATACCAACTTAAATGATAGAATCCAAAACCTTAATTTGTCCCACTTAAAACAACATATTAAATATATTGACATTGTGTCATCTTATTGTAGATCCCTTAAATATTCTTTCTCTAACTAATTTGAGAATGAATTGATCAATTTTTTTTTTCATTTATATTTCTATCTATTTTTTGTCGTATCGTATATTTTTATATTTTTATTGTTGAAAATATATAATTGTTTAATGTATATCTGACTCTTCTAAAGTGAATATTTCACAAAGTGAATATTTCAATTTTAAAAAGTAAAGTGGGTGATATCAATCATTAAATTAAACATTAAATATAGATATTGTAGATACATTATAAAAAATCATGCATTTATTAAATAACAACTCTTAATCTATTCACTTTACATTTTACTCACTTTAGAAGATCCAAATATACTTTTTAGACAATCAAATATGAAAAAATATATTTTTTTCTTTCTTTTTGTTTTTATTTTTCTCCCATAAAAGAAATTAAAAATGGTTCAATTATCTAAAAAAATTCTAAAGCGAATGTGATCCATTCTAAACTAGTATATAAAAGTTACTTGAAACTCTAACAATGATCCACAACATTACTAATGAGTATAAGTTATTGGTCCTTTTTCTATTTACAACTAAAAACACTTATATGATTAATTTTGATTCACTAGTTAAGTTTTAAGAAACACATTTAGGAATGATAATAGACACCCTTTAGACAAGGTACTATAGGCAAAGACAGATCCAAGAATTTCAGTTAGTGGAGGCAATTGAAAGTGCTGGAAAACATAAGAAAAAGGAGATTTGAATTGTGTTATGACATTTCTGAAAGTTATTTGAATTGCATACTCAAAAGATATTTTCTTTATCAAATCATTCAAATTACTATTATTAAACAATTTTAGTAAAATAAAATTCAATTATAAATAATTTATATTAGAGTAACACAGAGATAAAGAGAGATAAAATAAATATAATAATTTTTATTCTAGTTTACAATATATTGTTGCTACTTATAGTCCTCCCTTTATAGAGAGAATTTGTCTTTGTACAATTCATGACTTAATCCACTATAAAAGCAATATCATACAAGTATTATTTACTCTGCCTTTGAATGCTTTGAATATTTTTCTTATGCCTCTCGAAGAAGTCAATATCAGAATCTTTCTCAACTTTCTAGCAGGTTGCCGTTGAAGTTCATGAGTATTGTTATCTTCAGGTACGTTTTATGGATGAAATAGTTGTTGCCATTATCGGACTAATTTACATAAATTCCAGTTTCTATTTGAATTGACACAAAATTTGTTTATATGATTCTAACTCTCATTAAGAGAGTATTACATTTTAAGTCCTATATCAATTCAAGTGTATAAGATACTTTGAAGTATTTACATCAATTCTAGTAACTGTTTACTGAGATGATTTTTTATTTATTCTTTTCTTTTGATGTGTTCTACACTTTTACATAAATTCTTATTAACACATTGTATTTTTCATTCTCTCGGCTACCTTTTCCTATTGATCAGTTTCTACTTAAATACCCAGAAATGTATTCGTTGAAAATGTTACTATTGGAGATTGTGAGTCAACATTTAAGGCAAGTTAGCCTTTAAGACACATCCATATATATGTGTGTGTGACTTAATTGTAGTTTTGGTCCCTTTATTTTAGCTAAATCACGAAAGTAGTCCCCTCCATTTTATTTATCCCCATTTTTTTCCTCAAATAGAATTTTAATCCAAAATTTGATAAAGTATCACTTTTTTTTAAGCCATACAACACCATTCATGATCATAGATATCATGTACAATTGTTGCACCACGAGATCTTGAGGCATGATGTGGCTTAAATAAGCATAAAAAAATGACACTTCATCAAGTTTTAGACTAAAATTCTGTTTGGGAGACCAAAACTGAGGATAAATAAAATGGGGGAACAATTTTCATGATTCAGCTAAAATAGAGGGACCAAAACTACAGTTAAGCGTATATATATATATATCTTCATAATTAATTTAGGGTATCTTGATCTAAGAAGACATATCTCATATGATGATACTATAAGAGGATGTCATCTGTTTTTTTCAGTCAGAGAATAAGTCTACTATGATGAGAAAGGATGTTGGAATGTTGACTTCTATCGTAGCGTTGACTTTATCAAAGGGTTATCTTTATTAAAGTTTTGACTATATTAAAGTGTTGATTTGATGCTTGCACATGATGGTCAATTGTTTTACCAGAATTGTTGGACACATAGTCATCAAAGTGAGCTTATAATCAAATTCAACACAAGTACATTGAGAGCACATTTAACAGAGTCAGGTACAACTACAATAGATTCTTTAGAGTCAATGTGAGCTTGTTTAGTAGATTCTCTCTCTTTGTTCATCAGATGATCTAGCTAGTATCAGAACATTGACTGTATTAGAGGCTTAATTTTGACCTTTCTTCTTTTGATCTTTCAATTAGAGGATCAACTTAGGTTTTAGTCAAAGACAAATAATCATTGTAGCTTCTTTTCCTTTGTCTTTTGAGGGTCAATCATAGATTTGTATTTCCTTTTAACGCTTTCACTCACATTGTAGATTGACATATGCTTGTTGTAATGCTTCTTATTGATATATTATGACTTACTCTATCACTAAACACAATTATTTGTTTATTATGTGATAATATTTTTATGTAAAAAATATTTTAGATTATTATCTCTAATTTAGTCATAAATTATGCTACCATAAACTAAATAGTCATTAATATAAATTATTATCTCATAACATAATTTACACACTTGCAAATATAGTTAAATGGTGATTGTTCTTATTTATTTGTTTTTACTATCTTCGAAATATCAATCAGATAATTGTAGCTAAAATCATTTTTGCACTAATAGTAATATCATATATTATAATTATTTATATAAAAAATGATCAATGGGTAAGTCGTAAAATTATTGTATTATCATCTTTAAGCATAGAGATTACAAAAACTATATTATTCTACACCTAAAAAATGGAAGACACTTCAACATCTTGAAGTTATATATTTTTTAAAAAAATACCTTGAAGTTGTAATTGTACTCTAGGCATCTTTATATTTTAAATTTTTATATAACTATTTCTAATTCTATAAAAATATCTTTCTATGTACGTAATGAAATCAACATACTATATATAACATACTAATGGAGATTAAATTACCCAATAATTTAACTTGTCGGACAAACTTTGAGTTTGCTTTTCGTGTCAAGTTTCAAGTTCGCTTCCAACAATGTTCTATCGGCAAAATTTCATCTCATCTAGTTGACATTTAAGGAATCAAAGACCATATTCAACCAGAAGAAGTAGACATCAATTACCATAATATATCACATTCATACTTTAAGATATTTTTCTTTAAAAACCTTACAACACACATCTTCAAATTTAACTAAACCATTTTTTCAGCACACTTCGAAACTTGCTGAGACACCAATCCCAAAGGATGTTAACATGGTAACTCAATCTGCCACAAACATGGGAAAGCAAATTGATGTTGAAGATGTTCATTTTCCAATATAAGTGATAAGTACCTTAAAAGCATGAATATGATATATATTTTAATAAATTAGGATGAATTTTATTTTATTTTAATTTGATTTGTCAGAATTTTTAGTTAGCTTTAATTTGAAAGTGTAATAGTTTTAATTTATATTTAATTGATGTCATGTGTAACTGAAGATACTTAATTTACTTCCTTATATTTAATTTATTTTTAAAAAATAATGTAAGTCCAATATAAACTTAAAGAATAGTGTCATTTATAGTTCATTTAAGTTTAGAGATAGTTTTACTATAAATATACATTTGTAACCTTATTGAGACAAGTTTGAAATGAACTAGAATTTCTCTAATGAGAATTGTGAGTGGTCTAGGTCTCCTATTTAAGTTTTTGAATTAGAACTTGCTTGAACATTATCAACAACTTCCTTACCATTGTGGTGTTTTTTCATCTCCTCGACCTAATCCATGTTTGTTTATTTCTTTTTCCTTTTATTGTCACTTATTTTGAAGAAATCACTTGGTAGATCTTTCATCTCGCGTGGAAGAAACTCCAAATTCACATCATTTGGTATTCAGATCTTGTCACTAAATGATATTCTTTGTTATTAATTTCTATGTTAGTATTTTGTGTTCTTGAGATATTTAAAATTTTAGTTTCATTCCGTTGCATTTCATTCAAAATCTTGTTCAATTTTTAGTTGTTTGTTGTTTATAAGTATTATAATATTTTTAGGAAGATTTGTTTGGGTGATTAATTGTTGATATTTTGGTGAAATTTCAAGTCTTTAGTTTTTAATTTCAAAAAAAATAAAATCTAGGTTTAGTTTCTTCTTCTTCACTTGCAATTGTATAATCCTAAATTTCACTTGCAAATTTGTATTTGATGTTATTTCTTCCATATATGTTGAATTCTAGAAATTAAAAAGTCTAAATTGATTATGAAAATGAAATCAAGTCAAATATACAGAGAAAATATGAAAATATAAGTTCCGTGAAAAAGCAATTATGCATAGAAGCACTTATTGAAAAAGTGCATTTAAAAAAAAATCTAGAGCTGGTTCACTTTGAAATCAATCATTATTGCCTTCATTGGACATTAAATTTTTTACCTTATGACTTTATCTCCTACATATTTGAATCACTTAGCTCTAATCTTTCTTAAAGTATTTCTTTGATAATATATTTGAATGTGCCTTCATTTACTTAATATTTTTTGTTTGTCATTTTAAACTCTCTTAGTTTTTTATTAGAGTTTTAATAGCTTTTGTGGACTTGTTACATTGTGTTTAGATTCTTTGATTTGGATTCTTGCTTGGATTCCTTTTAAGAACTTCAAAGAGGAGGTTGAGTAGAAAAAGGCAAACGTGCACATCAATGAAAAGGCTATCATGGATGATATACACGAGTGATACATATCTTGAGTGTAAACACTTAGTGAGTGGTGAGAGCCTTATTTTTATTTTCTTAATATGTTCTTGTCATTTATTTGATTATTGTGATACTTGTTGTTGTTGACATCATTAGTGGAAGTAAACCAAATACCTTTTCTCGTAGAACCGCTAATCTTATTGGATCATTTTACAAAAATTTAGAATATTCAAATGAATGCCTTGAGAGAAGAGCTTGAGACTCAAATAGATAAGAGATTTCAACATGGAAGATCTTTACAAAATGAAGATGGGTTCGAAATTGAGGTCAAAAGTAGACATAGATTTTATGAGGAGAAAAGAAGATATAACGGTTATAATGAGAAGAAAATGAGGAATGAAAGGAGATTTAGAGAGAGAGAAAAGACAATGTGGAGATTATGATAATGATGAAATGAGGTATAAAAGGAGAAATAGAGAAAAAGAAAGCATATATATGAATTATGGTAAGGATAAAATGATGTATGAAAAGAGAGATAGCGAAAAGTAAGGAGACTTAGAGATTTTGAGAGGAATGATATAAGGTATGCAAAAGAGAAAAGAAATGTAGAATATAAAAATGAGGATAAAAGAAAAGAGAAGTATAGAATATCATGAATATATTAGAGATTTTGTATTAGATATGTAGTATGTGAACTATCTTTATAAAAATGGATATGCAAAAGAGGTAAGAAAAGTAAAGAAGTTATTCTTTAGAGAGAAAAAGAAAAGAAAAAAAAAAGCTAAAGGAAGAGGAAGAGGAAAAATATAAGTTAGTCTTGAGAAAGAAAGAGAAAATTAAAAAAAAAAAAAGAAAGAATAAGAGGAAAAACATTTGAGAGACAAAGAACAAAAAATTGACTCGAACTATTTGTCTAACTTTGATAATTCTCTTGTGTAAGTAATTGAAGAAGTGCCTCTAAAGGATGAATGTCATCAATAAATTGACTTTTAAAACAAAGAGAAATATGATGATAAAATTGAAAGTCTCTTTAAACAAGAGTGTGAGGTGAATGATGCAATGTTAGAACTTGTAGATGATTGGTCAAAGGTTCCTCAAAAGGATGTTTGCAAGGAAATTATTGAGTCAACATTTGTTTGTGGTGAATAGAATATTCATGAGACTGAACTTGCTTAGAAGTCATTGAAAATACAAAGTAGCAGATTGCTTGCCATAAACTTCAATCTAAAGAAGGTAAATTTGGTCATAAATATCAACTTCAAAATGTATAACTTTGTCTAAATCTTTAGAATTTCTTCCCTTTACCATTTATGTGATAAGATATTAATTATTCAAGATGGAAATGTGTTTCACCAACTTATGTCATGTATAAGTGAAGACACTTTCCTTCCTTACATTTAGTTTATTTAAAAAAAATATATGACGTAAGACTATGAATGTTGTAATTAAAGGACAAATAACTTGATGCTATAATACTTTTTTGATTATTTATCATGGACTCAGAAACAATAGAGTAAACAACAATTACGTTTTGTATTATATGTTGTTTTGTTTTTTGTTTTATGTTATTGGGGATTGAAATGTGTCGCGGCCTAAAATTTTGAGTGTTTTTCGAATTCAATAGAGTCGCCACCAAAATTTATTTTAAAATAGGGAAAATATTGGGAAACCCTTAAAAATAGAAAAAAATGGTTTTTGAAACCAAATTTTAGTTCGGGAGTCGATTATGCTTAGGAAGGTATTAGCACCCTACGACATCCGTTAAAAACGGTTACCTATAATTAATTGTGCAAGATTAATTTTAAGTTAAGTATATTTTTTTATTTATTATTAAATATGAATAACAATTATCACTATATTTAAAATATGATTTTGAAATAAATATGTACTTAACAAATAAAGGACAAAAAAAAGAAATTTTCATTTATGTGTTTGACAAGAATGTGATCTTGCTCCTACGTATCTCCCGGTGTGATGAAGAAATCAAAGCTACGTAGTTCTTGGTTAGAAAATGCGGATGTGTTGGTTCTAAAAAAACGAATTGATTTGATTTGAATAATTAATTTTAAAATAAATAAATAAATAAGTTTTAAGACTATCAAATTGTTCAACTTGAGTCTTAAAATATCTCAAGGACTAAAAAGATGTCACATCTAGTTAACCCGTTTAAGAATAATTTTATTATTTTTGTTATAAAAATGAGCTTTTAAAATCTTCAACTTGTACAACTTATGTAATAACCGCTCAAAGATTAAAAAGATGTCACATCTAATTAATTACTTAAAAATAATTTTTATATAATTATTTAAGAAAAATAAAAAAACTTAATTTTAAAAAAAGTTTAAATTATCATAATATATATATATATATATATAATGTATTTTAAAATAATATTTTATTGGTTTTACCTTTTTTAAATAAATAAATAAATAATTTAACAAGTCAAAATCATTTCAGCCAAGTACACATGCTTGCAGACATTTTCAGCACAGCATGGCCGCATGCTTTCAAAAGCCACAAATCCCGCATGTCATACTTCGAAACCAGCTAAGCTCAAAGTAACCATCCTTTCAAAACAACTAAGCATCATAATTTTTCAACACAAAACAGCGTAAACAATTTGGCTCAAGCATTATTTCAAATCATTTTTCAATACAAACCAGCATAAACAATTTAGCTTAAGCATTATTTCAATACAAACCAACATCTTCTCAAAATAGAAGTAAACTCATTCAAAGCTCAATAAATCCTAAGCAAATAAACTTATTTTAAAAAAATGAAATAGAAACAAGTACAGTGAACATAACAACAAGCATGACAGAGACTCATACCAAAAAGGAGAAGTGACGGCAACGGCGGCAATGCACGGTTGACAGTGATTAGCGGCAGTTACCGGCGGAAATGACGGTGATTTCGGTTTCTCTCTTTTTTATTATTTTTACTTCTAAATATGTATGATTTTAAGGATTGAGTTGGGTTGTTGCTCCTTCTATGCTCAACTATTTTTGTTTCCAAATCTCTCTTTAAAAACGAAATGTTTTTTCTCTTTTTTATTAGTCGAATTTTTTTTCCGATCCTGCTCTTTTTAAACAAAATGGGGATGTATTTATAGAGTTTTTTAGTTGTTTAGTTGCTTTCTTTGCCTGCCTTGGTCCTTCTCCATCAATTTCCTGTTTGATGTTTTGATTTCTTTGCTCATCATCTGCATTTTTCTGCACCTTTGATGCCTTCATAATTTTAGATTATTTCCTCTGATCTGTTCATTGCTGAGCTTTTATTTGTCTTTTAGTTTTTTTTTTTAAACTCAAAAATTTGTCTCTTTGTTCTACACAATGTGTAGCAAGACTGACTTAAAAAATTATGTTTTTATATTTCTCTAATTAGTTAAAATAGGAACAGATGTATCAATAAGCATGACTTGTGCATCAATGGCAGTCATCATTAACATAGTAGGGTTTGACAATGAACAAAGTCAACATAGTATGAGTTGATTTGATATAATTTTTATTATAATTTAATTTTGCTTTATTTTTAATTTATAATTTAATTTGATTTTAGAATTGTAAATAGATTTAAAATTGTAAATTTATGGGACATAATGAAAATATTTATTGTAATTATTTTTATATCCTTTTTTAAATACACATTTCCTTTTTTGATTTCTTTTTAAAATGGACAAAATTAAGGTACTACAAAATGCTATATTTTGCTTATGTCTCGAACATCATATTGCTTAACTACTCATAATATTGGACACGAGTGATTGAAGATTGTAGAACCAATGTTGGAAGTTACACAACAATCTAAGCAGAATATAAGTATTGTTATGCCAAAACATACTTGCAATTCAAACTTATCACCAGTTGGATGGCCTTGATAACTAAGTATATCCTATTTGGGCTCCTCCCAAGTAAACAAAAACTAATTTCTCAAATATGATAAAAAGCATGTATGTCCACCACAATAGAAGGGCGTCTATATAAACGTGGATTATCTGCACCACTTCTGAAATGTCTATCTAAGGAGGAGTCAACTTATGTGTAGGAGAGGTCTGTGAAGGAATCTATGGCCCACACTTGGTAGGAAATACATTGGCAAATAAAGTTCTAAGAGTCAAATGTTTTTGGTCGAAGATAAAGAAAGATGCATAAGAATTCATGCAAAATTGTGAATGAGTTCAGAAGCATGCCGACGTGAATTTAGCCCATGGTAGCAGTTGATTACTTTACCAAATGGATAGAAGTTGAGCCTTTGGGCTAGGATTACTTCTGATAACATACTTTGTTTATTCAAGAAAAATATTTTGAAAAGGATTGGTATACCTGAAGTAGTTGTCATTAACATGAAACGCAAATCACATATAAATCATTTCAGACTCCAATAACCGGTCTCAAGATTACTCAATATTTGGTGGAGCACCCGCAAACCAACAAACAAGTCGAAGCAACTAACATAGTGGTACTCAAAGATTAAAAAGATTAGACGAGGCCAAAGGAAATTAAGCCGAAGAGATACCACATGTTCTTTGGGCCTAACGAACCACAACCCACTTAACTACAAGCGAAATCGCTTACCAACTTACTTACGAGTCTGAAGCTATGATTTTGGTTGACGTTGGATAACAGATTGAGAACCTCTCATCCCTTAAATAGGGTCGAAAATGAAAAAAGCACTAAGAGCCAAACTTGATATGTTGGGTGAAGACAAGAGCACTACGAAACTCAATGAAGCTGGCATCAAATAGAGGATGACAATAAAATGCAACAAGTAAGTGAAGCCTCACATACTTGAAGTAGGATACTTAGTACTCCGAAGAGTTATTGTCGGTTTGGATAATGCAAGGCAAGGCAAGTCAGAGCCAAACTGGGAAGAACCATATCAATCTTTTCAGAAACAGGAATTATGGCATTCCTCTTAGAAACCTTGGAATTAAAGTCCATCTCAAGAACATGGAATGCGTTGAAAATAAAGAAATATTATAGCTAAGGTGTACTAAATTTATGACATCTATTCAATGGTATTTTTTTCTCCTTCTATTGCTATGTGTTTAAGTGCAGATACTATCAAAAAAGAAGCTCAAAGGAGACCACAACAAGTTATTTTGCAAAATGATTCGGAGACCCCCCTTTTTGGGCAGCCACCGAAATGAGAAAGGGATCCGACACATAAAGGTCCACCTATGGTTGACAATCAAATTGTTAACTAGAGGACTAGAGGTAACACCCCTTGGTTGGGAAATATTCTTTGAGCAAACCGAAAATAATGTCTCATACAAACAAGCATCAAATAAAATTAAAAAGAACTATCAAACACGAGTGACTTTATATATAAATAAATAAAATATTTTTGCACTATAACAAAGCATACGATGAGGAAAAAAAAAAGAAATCTCCAAATATTTGAAATAAAGACAAAGTATTTCAAATCACATAAAAAATAAAATTCAGCTCAATAGGTGGTGCATTACAAAATCAAGATTCAACAATTAAAACAAAATATTCAGCTTCCTATTATCCGACTTCATTGGTTGTTCCATCTTCCACATTTTCCTCATCACTAGAGATCTTGACAACTTTTCCGCCTTCGACCATCTTAGTGTAATCCATCCCATCCATACTAAGGACCAACTTGGGACTCAACAATCACATTATTGCAAGAGCATTTTCAAAGGAATCTTTACTCACGACATACATGTTATTAACCAAGGTAGCTTTCTCGTCTTCCATGTTCTTCTTTTCTTTCTCAAGAATTTCGACCTTCTTGGACAAATCAAATAGCTTGGATCTAGTTTCCTCAACACTCTTCTCCAACCAAGTTATTTTCATCTTTAGAGCCTTCTTTGCATCAGTCAGAACATAATATTTGATCTCGACTCTAGCCAATTGAGAATAAATATCTTTCTCGTTACGTGAAGACTCTAGATTGACAACACTCTTTATTAACTTGGAGTTAGATTCAATAAGAAGCTCTTTAGCATTGGAGAATTTTTCTTTGAGGTCCGTCATAGTGTTTTCATGGTCAAGACGTTTGGCAGAAAGATCAATAATTTTTGAACAAAGAGCTTCAATCTCAGACGAGAACTCTTGATCAAAAGTCATCATAGAGGAACACACTACAAAAACCTTATGCAAATGTGGAAGGCTCTTTGCAATGATCCTTTCACGAACAAGAGCACCATCATCAACCAAACTTGTTGCATCACACTTGCTAACCATGGCCCTAAGTTCGATATGATCTTTGGGAAACTTAGTAGAAATTGCACTGGGGAATGTGAGAGACTCTTCCACCATCATTGTATCCTTATTCGTATAAAGTCTAGGAACCAAGTGCATTTTAGCAGATACCATTTTTGCATTCTTTCACTTAGGATCGACCCTAAGAAGGTCGTGCTTTTGCTCACAGAAACTAGTGTGGTTTGTTTGGGGGAAACTAAAACAACTCCCGAAGTAGAAGTATCTCCGATCACGTCTTTTGTTTTAGGTGGAATTGGAGGAATATAAGAATGAGTTGACAAAGACATTCAAATACCCTTCGACTTGTACTTCTTTATGAAAGAAATAGACGCATAAAAATAGAAGGAAAAGTTAGAGTAAAAGAAAAGAACAAATATTAGTTTAAACAACATAACAATAATCTAGTACCTATGAGATAATTAGCCACTTCTTGATCACGATAAGCTAAAAGTTCCCAAGTATGTATACAATGGGAGACATATTGACGATTTCCCTTCATATCCATTACATGATTTCACTTCTTATCAACCATAAGTTCCTTCTCAAAACAATTAACAAAGAGTCGTAAACGATTAACATTATAGATCAGCGGAAGCTTTTGAGCTTATATGTGAGTTTATCTCGTCTACAGTTGAAGTGTGCCCTGGTCCAAACATTTAGAAACCGATCGTGAAAAGTTTTCTTTCGTTCACCATCTTCGTCCATAAAAATATCCCCATTTTGATCATAAACAAGATTGATGATGCATATGTTTCCATGAGCTTTTTCTGACCTTTCTACAATATAGTAATACCATCTTTTGAATGAACCCTTTCAGCCACGATATAGTATCCTGACTGATCAAAATTGATAAGAGTGGGTTAAGATAATAATCACATCTCTTAATCTACTTTGATGAAGAAGGAATGAAAGGAGATCCTTAAAAACTAAACTACATTGAAGGAATAAAGAAATAAACCTAGAAACAAAGATGAGATCCAAGGTCATCGTCCACGACGTAGAGGAGAAAAGGAAAATGCCCAAAAACCACCACTAAATGTGGAGGAAAAGAAACACAAATCCTCAAAACACAACAAAACCATAGAAATCAAATTAGAAAAAGAAAGAAAGAAAAATAACTCACCAATAAAGTTTTCTGAAGAACAAAGAAGGAGGAAGAAGTTCGCAAAAATGTACCCAAGAGTTTTCTATAGATATTTCAAGATTTTGAGGAAGATGAAAATGAATCACAACACGTTTTCCACTATTTATAATTTGGATCTAAAGTGTCACGACCCAAAAATTAAATGTCGTAATCGGCGCACAAGTTATACTTCTAACCCGACAAACCTAACTACTAACTTAACAATTAAATCTTTCTCTATCATTTATATATATATATATATATATATATATATATATATATATATATATATACTTTTCCTCGAAATTTCGACAGAGTATTCTCTATAACTTCATAATTCTTAAATTTATAAAATCCCTGTTAAATTCTCAATTCAGTCACAATTCAAAGAACATAATCTAATCGTTTAATATACTTTTCAAAAAAACTAAAGAGACTTTCTAGACTCCAAAATAACTGCAATTTACATAGACTCAACAAACGTTACAAAAAATGTTCCTCCATCAAAGAGGCCTACCAAAAAGAAATTTGTTGAGACTTGAATCAAATAACATATTTTTACTCAGCTGCATGCGAATCTGAAAAAATAAGCAACATAAAGGGGTAAGTCACAAAGTCTTAGTGAGGACCATCAATTGGAAGGGAAACACAAAAAAAGGCACGAATAACTGCTTTACAATCAGACGATAATTATATTAAACAATATTACTTAAAAATCTAGAAAAATTAAAAATTCAAATATATACACAAATATAGTCATTAAACTTAGGATTTAACCATTCGTCAGAATTATTAAAAAATCCTGTTAATAACGAAGCGAAATCAAAATGAACAACCTTAAAATCTTCATAAAAATCAAACAAGTAACAATACAATTTTCTTTTAGAACCAATAGACGGCTTTATCTCATTGATATCCCTTTCCTCCTAAGGGTGATATTTCCCTTAGCGGCGGCTTCATCTAACAGATGGCCCTCTCTTCTCAATCCCGCAATGCATCGTCACGCATCAATTAGGGAGTTTACATCTCGTTGATAGCCCTCTCCTCCCACGAATGACCTTTCTCATAGGGGCGGCTCCATCTAACGGGTAACTCTTCCTAATCAACACAAGGTAACTAGGTGCACCTAACACAATTAACGATTTAATAATTATAACAACGATTTCTCAAAACACGTATTTAAAATCATTTAATCGTAATTCATGTTAAACATATTCAATCGCATAAGAAATCAATATTTAAATACTTTAACTCATACGTGAATGAATCAAACTAATAACATATTATATAACAAAAACCATTAAATTAAATAATTGACGAAATCAAGATAAAATCAAAGGTTTTGTTTCCCAAATATTTTAATAAACTTTAATATAGAAAATAAGTAAAATAATAATAATAACATTATAAAAGTATATGACGAAGATCGTGGTCAACTCACTGCAATGGATAATCATCTAAGTTTGCTCTGCAACAACTCTCAGAGTAGCCGGCAGGATCTTGTCACCACCCAAAATTTAAATGTCGTGACTGGCGCACAAGCTATACTCCTAGCTTGGCAAGCCTATCAATTAACTACCATTTCAAAATATATATATATATATACTTTTTACTCGAAATTTCAACAGAGTATCCTCTGTAAATTCAACATTTCCAAATTTATGAAATCCCTGTCAAATTCTCAATCCAGTCACAATTCACATAACATAATCAAGTTTCTTAATACACTTCCCAACAAACTAAACAGACTTTCTAAACTCCAAAATAGCTACAATTTATATAGACTTAACAAATGTTACAAAAATTGCTCCTCGATCAAAGAGGCCTACCAAAAAGGAATTATGTTGAGACTTGAATCAAATACTAGACTCCTACTCAGCTACTTGCAAATCTGAAAAGAATAAGCAACATAAAGGATAAGTCACAAAGACTTAGTGAGGAGACAACAACAACCATCAATTAGAAGGGAAAACACAAAAGGCACGAATAACGGTTTTATCGCTTGACATAAATATTAAAATTCAGTTGATAAAGAAACGAAATCAAAATGAACCTTAAAATCATCATAAAAGTCAAGCAACTAACAATACAAATTTTTAGAACCAAGAGGCGGCTTTATCTCATTGATAGCCCTCTCCTCCTAAGGGTGGCCTTTCCCTTAGGGGCGGCTCCATCTAACGGATGGCCCTCTCCTCTCAATCCCGCAACGCATCATCACGTATCAATTAGGGAGCTTACATATCGTTGATAGCCCTCTCCTCCTACGGATGACCTCTCTCGTAGGGGCGGCTCCATCTAACGGTTAACTCTCCCTAATCAAAACATGGTAACTAGGTGCACCTAACGCAGTTAACGATTTCACAATTATAACACTGATTCCCAAAACACGCATTTAAAATTATTTCATCGAAATTCATGAAAAATATATTCACTCGCATAACAAATAAATATTTAAATACTTTAAATCATACGTAAATCCAACAAAAAACGTTTTATATAACAAAGACCATTAAATTAAATAATTGACGAAATCGAGATAAAATTCAAAGGTTGTGTTTCCCAAATTTTTCAATAAATACTTTAATATAGAAAACAAGTAAAATAATAATAATAGCAGTATAAAAATATATGACGATGATCGTCGTCAACTCACAGCTATGGAGAATCGTCTAACTTTGCTCTCCAACAACTCTCAAAGTAGTCGGCAGGATCTCAGCGGACAAATCTGAGCATCAAGAATATTTCCAAGACTTTAGAAAAATTATTCTAAAGTTTAACTAGCTCTAGGAAAGCCTAAAAATTATTGAAATATACCCTATGCACAAAAATAAGATTTGTACTCAAATCTACATTTTTGTATGAATTCATACTAGGATTAGAGTTGTGCATTTACCTCAATGAGTCTCAATCAACGACTCTCAAGAGATGGGTACCCCTTTTCCTTCCTTAGTACACAAACCCTAACTCAAAAATTTTACCCAAGAACTTGGGAAATTATGAGGAAGCTTGCTTAGGGAATGTATACTCTTTTCATGGGTTCATTGTGGCTTTAAGTGAGAGAAATAAGAAGAAGAATGAAAGAAAAGAAAAAAAAAATGAAAATGGGGGGAAGGGGGTGTGTGCCGAGAGGGAGAGGGAGAAAGAGAGAGAAGAAATGAGAAAATGAGGGAGTGAGGGAGTGAGATGGAAAGAGAGATAATGGGTGGAGTTATTATGTTTTTATTTATTGTTATTATTAATTAATTAATTATTATTATTATTATTATTAATTATTATTATATTAAAATAAAAAGAAAGACACGGACGTGTCAATCTCCTCCCCTTATAAAAATTTGTCCCCGAATTTATTTGACTTTTTATTTATTTAAAAATACTACTAACCTTGAGTTTCAACATAAGTGTGGGTACTTTGCACAGATGACTTCTTCGAGTTCCCAAGTAGTTTCTTCACTAGATGGACCACGCCAAAGAACTTTTACTGAAACAATATCTTTTGAGCGTAAATGTCTCACTTGGCGATCTAATATAGCTACTGGATGCTCAACGTATGATAGACTCTCATCTAACTGTACGTCTTCATGATTAATCACATGAGAAGGGTCATGAAGATACTTCTGAAGTATCGAAATATGAAAAACTAGATGAACTCCCGAGAGATCCGGTGGAAGTGCCAAGCGATACGCTACTGGTCCGACCCTTTCTAAAATTTCAAATGGTCCAATGAATCTTGGACTTAGCTTCCCCTTTTTACCAAATCGCAAAACTCTTTTCATTGGTGAGACTCGTAGGAATACATGTTCTCCCACTGAAAACTCCATTGGACGACGCCTTTTATCAGAATAAGATTTTTGTCTACTCTGAGCTGTCACCAAGCGATCTCGAATCAATTTAACTTTTTCAATGGCATCTTGAACCAATTCTGGACCGATTAATTTAGCTTCACCAACTTCAAACCATCCTATCAGAGACCTACAACGTCTTTCGTACAAAGCCTCGAATGGAGCCATCTAAATACTAGATTGATAACTATTATTGTATGCAAATTTCATCAAGGGCAAATGCTAATCCCAACTACCTCCAAGATCCAGAACACAAGCACGAAGCATATGTTCCAATATTTGTATCGTCCTTTCAGATTGACCATCTGTCTGGGGATGAAAAGCTGTGCTAAGCTTCAAACGAGTTCCAAATGAAGTTTGGAACGACTTCCAAAATTGAGCAGTAAATTGAGCCCCACGATCAGAAATAATAGACACCAGTACGCCATGCAAAGAGACAATTTTATCTAAATAAAGTCTAGCATATTGGGATGCAGTATAAGTAGTCTTCACAGGCAAAAGGTATGCAAATTTGGTCAACCGATCTATAATCACCCATACTGTGACAAAATCCATAGTAATGCCTTCCCACTTCCACTTAGGTATTTCAACAGGTTGAAGTAATCCCGCAAGCTTTTGGTGCTAAGCTTTTACTTGTTGACACACTAAGCACTTAGAGACAAAATCTGCTACGTCTCTCTTCATCCCTTCCCACCAATACAATTCCCTCAAGTCTTTATACATCTTATTAGAACCTGGGTGAATAGTGTAAGAAGAATGATGAGCCTCCTCTAAAATTTTCCTCCTAAAGTCGCCAACATTTGGAACACACAACCAAGACTTCAACCTCAGCACACCATCAGAATCAACTGAAAAGTCTGAAATTTTACCATTCTGAACATTATTTACCATATTCACCAAGTATAGGTCTTGACTTTGAGCTTCTTTGATATCATCAACTATGGTTGGACGAATGTGTACGTGGGCTAAAAATAACCTCGAATGACCAAGTTCAAATTGAATTCCACTTTCAACAACTTCTTGAAATTCTTTAACTATTGGCCTCTTTACTTCTGCTATATGAGCAAGACTTCCCATGGATTTCCTACTCAAAGCATCTGCAACAACATTTGCTTTCCCTGGGTGGTATAAGATCGTGCAATCATAATCCTTCAAGAGTTCCATCCACCTTCTTTGTCTTAAATTTAAGTCTCGCTGCTGAAAGATATACTTAAGACTTTTATGATCGGTATAAATCTCAAAAGTCTCACCATATAAATAGTGTCTCCAAATCTTAAGAGCAACAATAACTGCAGCCATTTCCAAATCATGTGTGGGATAGTTCACTTCATGCCTCTTGAGTTGTCTAGATGCATATGCAATAACCTTTCCTTGTTGCATAAGTACACAACCGATGTCAACTCTAGAAGCATCACAATAAACTGCATAACTTTAACCACCTATAGGTAATGCCAAAATAGGTGATGACGTTAAGTACTCCTTCAATTTTTGAAAGTTGTCCTCACATGCATCAGTCCATCGGAACTCAACTTTCTTTTGCGTCAACCCAGTCAAAGAAGACGCAATCTTTGAGAAATCCTTCACAAAACGTCGATAATAACCGGCTAGACCAAGAAAACTCCGAATATCCTTCACTGTGGTAGGTCTGGGCCAATTCTGGACTGCTTCCACCTTACTTGGATCTACACTTATTCCATTCTTAGACACAACATGTCCTAAAAATGCCACACTATCCAGCCAAAACTGATATTTTGAGAATTTGGCATATAATTGGTTATCTCTTAAGGTTTGCAAAACCAACCTTAAATGTTGCTCGTGTTCTTCTTTACTCTTAGAATAAACAAGGATATCATCAATAAACACAATCACGAATAGATCCAAGAATGGTTTAAAAACGCGATTCATCAAATCCATAAAAGCTACTGGGGCATTAGTAAGCCCACAGGACATAACCAAATATTCATAATGCCCATAACGCGTGCGGAAAGCTGTCTTCGTTATGTCATCCCTCTTAATCTTCAACTGGTGATACCCCGACCACAAATCAATCTTAGAAAAACATTGAGCTCCTTGAAGTTGGTCAAACAACTCATCAATGCATGGCAAAGGGTATTTATTCTTTACAGTTACTTTATTTAACTGCCTATAGTCTATACACAACCGCATGGATCCATCTTTCTTCTTTACAATTAATATCGGTGCTCCCCAAGGAGAAGAACTTGGACGAATAAAACCCTTATCAAGAAGATCTTGAAGTTGCTCCCTTAACTCCTTAAGTTCTGCTGGGGCCATACGATAAGGAGGTATGGATATAGGATGAGTGTTTGGAACTAAGTCGATAGAGAATTCAATCTCCCTATCAGGTGGTAACCCAGGAAGTTCTTCAGGAAATACATATGTAAATTCACATGCTATTGGAATTTTTTCCAATTTCTCTTCAGCCACTTGTGTATTCCTTACCACGGCTAAGTACGCTTGACAACCTCTTCTCATTAACTTGCTAGTAGTGAGTGCTGAGATTTGGTTATGTGGTACCCCACAATGTGCTCCTTGAAACGAGAAGACTGACTGTCCTGGTATCTCAAATTTCACCACTTTGTTATGACAATCCGAAGTGGCATGATGCAAAGCCAACCAATCCATACCCAAAATCACATCAAAATCTATCAAATCAATAACTACCAAATCTACCGACAACACCTTGCCATCAATAGTTATATCACAAGAACGATACACCGACTTAGCAAGCAAATTTCCTCCAACAGGTGTAGCTACAACTAAAGGCTCTTCTAAAGAAGCTGAACATTTACCAAGTCGAGTAGCAAACCACGCAGATACAAAAGAATGTGTAGCTCCAGGATCAAACAGAACATGAGCATCTCTAGAACAAATAGAAAGTATACCTGTAACTACTGCATTGGATTTCTGAGCATCCTGACGTGTCAAAGCAAACACTCGAGCCTGACCTCTTCCTGCTGGTACCTGACCTCTACCACCAAATCCTCTACCTCGCTGCTGAAATGTTCCTGAACCTCTAACATAAGAATTTCCACTCTGATGCATAGATGCAGAATGAGTCTGAGGAGATTCCAAAGCTGTTGGTGCTGATGCATAACTAGAGGATCGATGCATCGTGTCTACAGGACAATCCCTCCTGATGTGACCTATTTGGCCACATTGGTAGCACACCTTAGCATTACCATCTATAGAACAATTTCCAAAGTGAAACCTACCACAAGTAGAACATCGTGTAGCTGAAACACCAGAATGTCTCTAAGGGAAAGTGGATTGTGATGCTGCTCCAGAATCTGATCTACAAATCTGCACTGTCCCAGAAGACTGCCCACTATGACCACCCCTTTGAGACATGAGTCTTTGTTGCCCCTGATAACCAAACATAGACCCACCACCATGATTCGAATAGCTACTGTAAGATCCTTCAACCCTTTGTTTCTTCCGTGAATCTTGCCTATTGCATCCTTTTTCCTTCTGACGTTGCTCGATCTGAAGGGCCAAACTCAAAACCTCAGCAAAAGTAGAACAATTAGATCCAACCACCGATCTAAATAAATAATCCTTCAATCCTCTAATGAACCTCCTAACACGCATCTCTTCAGTGATAGGATAAGGAGCATGTCTAGAGAACTGTGTAAAACGAGCATTGTACTCTGAAACTGTCATACCCTCCGTTTGCTCCAATCGCTCAAACTCATGAGCTAACCCATCTCTAACACTCTCCGGAAGAAAACGAGCCATGAACAACTGAGAGAATTCTCTCTATGCTAACGGAAGTGACCCCACTTGTCTACCATGTGACACTATATCAAACCAATCACGTGCCACACCTACTAGCTGAAATGATGTCAATTCTACTGCTCTTACCTCAGAACAACCCAATGCTCTCCAAAGCCGCTCTAGACTGTCAATGAATTGTTGTGGATCCCCAGTTGCACTAGACCCATAAAAAGTAGGGGGTTATGAAGTCTGGTAAAATGACCTCAATACCCCTCATTGCATCAGTCATCTGATGTTCGGCTTGTCTAACCTCTTGTTGACCATTGACATTTTCATGTCTTTGATCACCCTCATGTTGTTGTCCGACGACAACCTCAACAAGTTGTAGCACAACCTGTTGTAATCCCTGCAAACCAGCAGCAAACTTTTCCATGGCTGGATTTCCACGCCTCCTCCTAGGTACCTCAACATTAGCATTCAAACCACGTCCGCCAACATTAGCTCTACGCCTATTTCGAGCACGAACTGAAACACGACCTCGTTGATGAGCGCCTTGAGCTTGGGAAATTGACTCATCAACAATTTCCCTTATAGTAGGATTCCTAGTCTTTGGTGGCATTCTCACCTATTCAAAGGAACTATGATCCAAAAATTGAATAAGACGACAAGAAATTGTGGAGAGTTAGTGATGATGACTTTAAATACAGATTCAGACAACAAATAAGACTCTCATAAAGTGCTAATAGCCCTTATAAGTAAGTTGTGCCCGGGTACACAATTTACTAACAAGAATCTATTATCACCTTATGTTTGCAGCTATTAGGACCTACTACCGAGCTCTGATACCAACTTTGTCACGACCCAAAATTTACTTGTCGTGACCGGCGCACAAGCTATACTCCTAGCCTGGCAAGCCTATCAATTAACTACCATTTCAAAAAAATATATATATAAATTTTACTCGAAATTTCGACAGAGTATCCTCTGTAAATTCAACATTTCCAAATTTATGAAATCCCTGTCAAATTCTTAATCCAGTCACAATTCACATAACATAATCAAGTTTCTTAATACACTTCCCAACAAACTAAATAGACTTTCTAAACTCCAAAATAGCTGCAATTTACATAGACTCAACAAATGTTACAAAAATTGGTCCTCGATCAAAGAGGCCTACCAAAAAGGAATTATGTTAAGACTTGAATCAAATACTAGACTCCTACTCAGCTACTTGCGAATCTGAAAAGAATAAGCAACATAAAGGATAAGTCACAAAGACTTAGTGAGGAGACAACAACAACCATCAATTAGAAGGGAAAACACAAAAGGCACGAATAACGATTTTATCGCTTGACATAAATATTAAAACTCAGTTGATAACGAAACGAAATCAAAATGAACCTTAAAATCATCATAAAAGTCAAGCAACTAACAATACAAATTTTTAGAACCAAGAGGCGGCTTTATCTCATTGATAGCCCTCTCCTCCTAAGGGTGGCCTTTCCCTTAGGGGCGGCTCCATCTAACGGATGGCCCTCTCCTCTCAATCCCGCAACGCATCATCACATATCAATTAGGGAGCTTACATATCGTTGATAGCCCTCTCCTCCTACGGATGACCTCTCTCGTAGGGGCGGCTCCATCTAACGGTTAACTCTCCCTAATCAAAACATGGTAACTAGGTGCACCTAACGCAGTTAACGATTTCACAATTATAACACTGATTCCCAAAACACGCATTTAAAATTATTTCATCGAAATTCATGAAAAATATATCCACTTGCATAACAAATAAATATTTAAATACTTTAAATCATACGTAAATCCAACAAATAACATTTTATATAACAAAGACCATTAAATTAAATAATTGACGAAATTGAGATAAAATTCAAAGGTTGTGTTTCCCAAATTTTTCAATAAATACTTTAATATAGAAAACAAGTAAAATAATAATAATAGCAGTATAAAAATATATGACGATGATCGTCGTCAACTCACAGCTATGGAGAATCGTCTAACTTTGCTCTCCAACAACTCTCAATGTAGTCGGCAGGATCTCAACGGACAAATCTGAGCATCAAGAATATTTCCAAGACTTTAGAAAAATTATTCTAAAGTTTTAATAGCTCTAGGAAAGCCTAAAAATTATTTAAATATACCCTAAGCACAAAAATAAGATTTGTACTCAAATCTACATTTTTCTATGAATTCATACTAAGATTAGAGTTGTGCATTTGCCTCAATGAGTCTCAATCAACAACTCTCAAGAGATGGATACCCATTTTCCTTCCTTAGTACACAAATCCTAACCCAAAAAATTTTACCCAAGAACTTGGGAAATTGTGAGGAAGCTTGCTTAGGGAATGTATACTCTTTTCATGGGTTCATTGTGGCTTTAAGTGAGAGAAATAAGAAGAAGAATGAAAGAAAAGAACAAAAAAATGAAAATGGGGGGAAGGGGGTGTATGCCGAGAGGGAGAGGGAGAAAGAGAGAGAAGAAATGAGAAAATGAGGGAGTGAGATGGAAAGAGAGAGAATGAGTGGGGTTATTATGTTTTTATTTATTATTATTATTATTAATTAATTATTATTATTATTAATTATTATATTAAAATAAAAAGAAGAAGAATGAAAGAATTATTATAAAGTTTAGCTAAGTCTAGGAAACCCTAAAAATCGTTTAAATATACCCTAAGCACAAAAATAAGATTTTTAAACAAAACTACATTTTCCTATGAATTCATACTAGAATTAGAGTTATGTATTTATCTCAATGAGTCTCAATCAACAACTCTCAAGAGATGGGTACCCTTTTACTTCTTTAGAACACAAACCCTAACCCAAAAACCCCAACCAAAAGAATTTGTAAGAGTTTGAGAAATTATGCTTGTGGGAATGTTAAATCCCTTTTTAAGGGTTGAGGGTTTGAGTAATAGAGTGAGAAGAAGTAAGGAGAAGGGAAGGATAAGAAAGAAGAGAAAAGAAAAAAAAAATGAAAATGGGGGAGTGGAGTTGCTGAGAGAGAGAGAGAGGGGGGGAAGAAGGGGGAAGAGTGAAATGAAAAAAAAAAGAAAGGGAGAAAGTTAGTTTTATTATTATTATTATTATTATTATTATTATTATTATTATTATAAAAAAGAAAGACTCGGACGTGTCATAAAGGCTAAACACGAATCCTAACGCACACATTTGACAATTCTAAAAAGTCTAGACCGAGATACCCTAAAAGTCCAACACGTTTTATGATGATCACTCAAATTTAACACGTTTTATAAGAAAATGATTGAAAAGACACCTCGAAAGGACTTTCTAACACAGTAATTAATGAAACAACTCTTTGTAACCTGGAATCTAGAACAATAATGGATAAATTCGGTTGTTAGATTTTCCAAAATAAAATGATCTAATCCAAAGTTAGTCACCAATAAATGAATGATCGCTTACATTCGAAGTCCCACTTCAACCAAGATAAACAAATATGTATTCCAGTCGAGCATTGACTCCATCACATAAGCGAATTGGAGGGCAACTATTCTAAGTCAAACTCATACCACTTAGGTCATACCCAATACTGATTTGACCCAATCCAATATGTGACATTGCAAAACTTTTTTGAATCTAGAGCAAGTCGTTCACACAAATGTATTCCAAAGGGATGGTCTATCCTAGATCACATGAACTTTCAATCGTGACTGCTTGATGGCAATCTTGTAATAATCGTAGCCACAAGATGACAACAATTTATCACAAAGCAAATGAACATTTGTCTAGTATCAGAAGGTACCCCAACAATCATTTATTGATTCATGATGAGCATCACAAGAAGGTTCCATGAACCCTAGGAGGAACCCCTATATAAATTAACCTCCCTAGGTCATAAATGTACAAAAAATTCTAACATAAATTCCTCTCATACTCTAAAAAATTCTTACTTAATCGTTGGAGTGTGGGAGGAAACCTACATTTCCATATCTCCAAGGATAAAAGCTACAAAAAGTCAAGCTCCTATATTTAGTAACTCCAATACTGAATAGAAGGCAAAACTCTCTAAAAAAATTTAACACTATTGCATTTCTATGACTGAATTTAAAGTTAAAACCTCTAGTTAAGCAAGAAGATGTCCTTACCATCTCATGCACGTGCTCTGATGAGATCAAAGACAAGTATTGTATTATGTAGTTCAAAGACAAGTGTTACAAAGTGTGCGTTCTGATATAAGCAATGTCCTATGTTGATTGGACAAAGACAAATGAACAATAAAACTCTGTTTCACTCTGTTTGTCTGATTCTGATGCAAACACTCTAACGCACACCTCTAGTGACATCATCGACGCTCTATCTTGGTTGACTCTAATAATGCAAGCAATGCTCCGGTTCTGGTGACTCTAGAAATACATGATATGTTCTGTTTCAGTTGCCTATGTTGAACACAACCATGCTCTGTTCGTTTGCCTCTGATAAGATTAACAAACAAGTGATCTTTTATCTCTGATATTCACATCATCACTTCAAGCATCTGATCGTTTGACTCTGACTTATGTTGTATGCTCTAAAAGACGTCAACGCTCCGATGAAAGTCACTGCTCCAAAGAAGACAAAACATTTACCCGTCCTCTAATGAACATCATAATCTGCTACTTGTCTAAAAGTCTTTAAGACATGCTTTGATCATATAATCATTTGCTTCCCTATCCTCATACTAGGATACGCAGAATCATTTGCGAGATATGCATGGATACATATTAAAGACTGCTCTGACTTAAATGGTGATTGATGATCACCATCGATAATACTCTCAACAGAGACTTCTTCTCTCTATTTAAGAAGAACTCACTCAACCCATTATACGTGTGAGAGAAAGAATGAAAAAAAGCAATGTGCTAAGAAGAAATTATGAAAAAGCCAAGAACACATCAAAGGAAAATTATGAATGAAATATCCTCTCAATAGAGAGTTATTCGAATTGATGTGAATCAGTCAAAATGTTCTCACACACTTGTACTAATATAAGACTTGATCTGTAACATCCTCTCAATGAAAGTTAAAATTCTAAAAACAAACTTTGTGTCAACTTAGAAACAAACTAGAACTTATGTAAATCAGCCCGATAGTAGCAACACTCTCACCCCTAAGAGGTACTTGAAAAGGTACAACGACTCTCATGAACCTCAACGACAGAACGTCATAAAGTTGAAGAAGGCTCTGACCACGATATCTTGGAGAGGCTAGAGAAAAACACTTAAAGCATATAGAGGCAGAGTAAAAAATACATGTATATTATTATTTGAAAATAGTGGATTAAATCATCGACTTTACTAAATCAAAATCTCTCTATAAGAAAATGACTAAATAAAATAACAGTTTATTAGTATAGAAATTTCTTCTTTATCTCCTTCTAATTATCGTATCGTAATTCTTGATGATTCAATCTTACTATATCTAATGTTTTAAAATGTTTTAATAAAAAATAATTTTTCTACTAAAATGAAAAGTTGGTAAACTTCATAACCACGGCATACGCGCACAAAATAAAGAATGATTCATTGACTGAATAGTAGTGTTCCAAATCCTTATACACTAAGTAATTGACTAGAACTTCCAAATCCTTAAACAGTAATTGACTAGAACTTCCAAATCCAAACATCGATCTCTTCCATTCCAAAAAATCATCATCCATGTCTTTTGCAAATATCTTGGACGACATTTTACGGTTATCCCGTTCAGCCCCTGACTATTCTCGACAATCATGGTCATGGGACAGTAGTAGTTTTCGGTATGATACTAACAACAAATCCATTTTCGACGCTCCTCCCTTGTTCACTTACGACGTGTTCTTGAGTTTCAGAGGAGAAGACACTCGAACATCATTCACTTCACATCTCTCCGCATCTCTTCAAAACCACGGAATCATTCTTTTCAAGGACGATCACTCACTTCAAAGGGGAGATTCCATCTCTGAATCACTTATACGAGGGATCGAACTTTCCAAAATTTCTGTTATTGTTTTCTCCAGAAATTACGCGGGTTCGCGATGGTGTATGCAAGAGTTGGTGAAAATAATGGAGTGTCGTAGAACTATGGGACACATGGTGCTGCCTGTATTCTACGATGTAGATCCGTCGGAAGTTCGTCATCAGACGGGTGGTGTTGGAAATGTGTTTTGAAAACTTTTGAATAATTGTGATGAAAATGAGCTTGAGAGGATTGAATGGAAAAATGCTCTTGTTGAGGTTGGTGGCATTGCAGGGTTTGTAGTCTTAAATCACAGGTATTGCTAATAAGCCACTTATTACAATTATTGGTTTAAGTAGTGATAAAAGATAAATGGAGAGAAGTAAATCGAATCATATTGATAATTAAGAAAATTAATTACTTTACATAGACTTATATAGTCAATTAGATAACTAACTAACTAAGAAGAAGAAGAAGAAGAAGAAGTGACCATTTGTTCTATTTACACCCTTTTGAGTTTTGACCATTTGTTTAAATTAAGTTCTTCGGTATTTTCTGTCTTTTCTTCTAAAGTAAAAATCATTCCCTGTTTGCTAGTTGACATCTGAAGTTTGTATTTAAATCTCCTTTGCACTGCCATGTTGTCAATGTACTAAATGATAATGATAATTTCACATACAATTTGTTTTCGAGTAAGCTATTGGACAACACTTCGAGACTCACTGCAGCTTTTTCTAAACAGTTCAACTTTCATACTCCAATTATAATTTTCTTCTCAAATTTCCCCTCTTCTTTTGGCACATACATACACAGATAAATATGCATTAATAATTATGCATCTTTTTGTTGGTTCATTTTTGTATAGAAACGAGAGTGAGTATATCAATGACATTGTTGAAAAGGTTACACATTTGCTTGACAAGACAGACTTGTTCGTCGCTGATAATCCAGTGGGAGTTGAATCTCGAGTCCAAGATATAATTCAACTACTAGACACCCCACTATCAAATGATGTTCTGATACTAGGGATGTATGGTATGGGAGGCATTGGTAAAACAACCATTGCAAAAGCCATTTACAATAAAGTTGGCCGCAATTTTGAAGGTAGGAGCTTTCTTGCAAATATTAGGGGTTTTTGGGAGCAAAAGCCTGGACAATGTTTACAAGAACGTCTTATATATGATATCTTCAACGAAACCACAACCAAGATACAAAGCATTGATATAGGAAAATCTATATTAAAGGAAAGACTCTGCCATAAAAGAGTACTTCTTGTACTTGATGACGTGACTGAATCCGAACAATTGAAAGCATTATGTGGAGGTCATACATGGTTTGGTCCAGGGAGTAGAATAATCATCACAACCAGAGATAAGCACATACTTAGAGGGAATAGAGTTGACAAAGTATACAATATGAAAGAAATGGATGAAAGAGAGTCTATGGAGCTTTTTAGTTGGCATGCATTCAAGCAAGCGAGTCCTACGAAAGATTTCGCCGAAAGTTCTAGAAATGTAGTTAGGTATTCTGGGGGATTGCCACTAGCTCTAGAAGTCCTTGGGTCGTATTTGTTTGGTATGGAAGTATCTAAGTGGAAGTGTGTATTGGAGAAACTCAAAATAATTCCCAATCCTGAAGTGCAAAAGAAGTTAAAAATAAGCTACGATGGTTTAAATGATGATACAGAGAAAGAAATATTCCTTGACATAGCTTTTTTCTTTATTGGGATGGACCGGAATGATGTTACTCATATATTAAATGGCTGTGGATTTTACGCAGAACTTGGAATAAGTCTCCTAGTTGACCGAAGTCTTGTAACTGTTGATGATAAGAACAGGCTTGGAATGCATGATTTGCTACGAGATATGGGAAGAGAAATCATCCGTAAGAAATCACGAAAGGAACCTGAGAAGCGTTCCAGGCTGTGGTTTAATGATGATATCTTGGATGTATTGTCAGAACAAACTGTAAGAACTTCATATACTTTTTCTTTTATTCTGGATTTATAATATCTTAAGCCTAAAGATACAACCAAACAAACCTATATGAGCCACATGCCAACATTCACCTGTTCTATTGATAATCATAAAAGCTCTGAATATTAGTTTGGGTGTGAATCCTTTTGTGCATCCTAGCTCCTTGTAAAAATGGTTGGTTTCATCACTACCTTTTTATCTGCCTTATTTCTTGTAGCTGTGTGTGTTTAACTTTTTGGTCCATTTTTGTATTTCACAGGGAACACAAGCTGTTGAGGGAATGGTTTTGAAGTTGACACCTAATGCCAAATGTTTTAGTACCAAAGCATTTGAGAACATGAAGAAACTCAGATTGCTTCAACTTTCTGGTGTACAACTTGATGGAGATTTTAAATATCTCTCAAGAAATTTGAGATGGCTGTGTTGGAATGGATTTCCTTTACCGTGCATACCCACAAAATTTGATCAAGGAAAATTAGTTTCCATTGAGTTAGAAAACAGCAATATCAAACTTGTGTGGAAAGAGATGCAGGTATTAATTTTTGGCATGTTATGAGTTGTTTTCACTTTTCATATTTATTATTGAAATTTAAGTTAAGCATCTAAATTTGCAATACCTTTCTAGAACATGGTATTTGTAGACAATTTTCATTTGTTTGTCAACATTTCTAATTTTGCAAGTTCCGTCGGTAAAATATTTCCAAAAGATCAAATTGTGAAGCTTATTATTTTTTATTACAATACATTAGGTTTTCTAAATTTAAAATAAGATTTACAAACTTCTAAAAACTTGGGAGACGAGTTTAAATTTGATTCACTTTCCTGTATAAAACTTTTTTTACCTCTTATCCAATGTTGTAGTGCTTTATAAAAAACTCAATTCTCTTAAAAATGGTTATGATGATGAATCATTGTCTGTAATTTTGCAATTCATAATTGGATTATAGTGTGAAGATTTACACCATGAATGAACCAACATGAAATTTCCAGGAGATTATCCAATAAAATTTGTTCTATATATATTTGTTATTCATCTGTCATGAATGTTCTTTCAACTACAAAAGACAAAACATATAATTACTATTTACCACCTAAATCTTTTTCAAAAACTTGGATATGTTAAAAAGATAGCAAAGGAAAGGATTGCAAGATTTGACTATTCGAGTAACAAACCTTTCAATTTAAATATCAAACCGGTCTGTCATTCCAAATTTTTAAATCTCCTCGGAAGGCTCATATGTGGAACGTTACATTCGGAAATGTAGCATTGGTCGGAGAGTCTTGAAAAGAAAAGAAATACTGAACCATTGTATATCAGAATATGAAAATAAATATTTTACTTACCACTCTCAAGGTTTGTCATACATTGTAATTGCTTCTATTTATATATTCGGAGAATATCTTACCTAAGTTCTGTGTAACATTTTGGTTGTTGTAGATGATGGAGAATTTGAAAATTCTGAATCTTAGTCATTCTCGTTATCTGACAAAGACCCCTGACTTTTCAAACTTGCCCAATCTTGAAAAGCTAGTACTCAAAGATTGTCCAAGGCTGTCTGAGATTTCCCATACCATTGGACATCTCCATAATATTCTCATGATAAATTTGAAAGACTGTATTAGTCTTCGTAACCTTCCACGAACCATCTATACATTGAAGTCTCTGAAAACTCTTATTCTTTCTGGGTGTTTAAAAATTGACGAGTTGGAAGAGGACTTGGAACAAATGGAATCCTTAACCATTTTGCTCGCAGATAACACTGCAATAACAAAAGTGCCCTTTTCAGTAGCAAGGTCAAAAACCATTGGGTATATTTCTATTTGTGGCTATAATGGATACTCACGTGAAGTATTTCCTTCTATCATTCAGTCTTGGATGTCACCAACAAATAATCTCTCATCCTTAGTTCAAACACCTGCTGGCATGTCATCTCTTGTTTCTTTAGATGCATCAAAAGTTAGTTCCCACAGTCTATCATCTATTTCCGATTTCCTTACAAAGGTTCCAAGCCTTTTGTTAGATTGCGGCTCAGAACTTCAACTTTCACGAGATGCAATTTTAGATGCTTTAAGTGCAACAAATTCTAAGGAGTTGGAATCAATTGCAACTACATCACAAGAATCAACTGTGAAGACTTCTACATTAATTTCAGCAACAAAAAAATCCCAGAAGTCTCTTCTAATACAAATGGGAACGAATTGCAAAGCCGCCGATATTTTGAAAGAAAGCATCTTACAGGTCTCTCTCTCCCCCTTGCATTGTATCTATTTGTTATACTTTTACATAGACAATAACTGAAGAGTTAATTTGTTATAAAAGTAGATGACCATTTTAATGTCTTAGTAATTATTTTTAATAATGTGAATTCTTTCATGTAAGACTAGAACTACTAAAGAAAAATACATGCAGTGTATGTGATTATTTGCTAACGATCTTATAGAAGAGCTTTATGCTATTTCAGAAACATTTAGTTGGGACATATGTTAAATATTTTTTTGTAAATTCAATAGAAAAAAACATGTTTTTTAAAATTTTAATCCCATATTAGAAAGAAATATTTTTGAAATCTCACATTGGAAAACTCTAATATTTTAAATAGTTTCAAATCTATACATACTAAAGTCCCACATTAGTTAGAAGTCTTTTCACAATAGTTTGAAATTCATTATATAGTGATGGAAGTAAATTCATATACATTTTCTAACCAACGTGGGAATTTAGTTTGTATAGATTTTAAACTATTCAAAATATTATAGTTTTCTAATTTGAGATTTCAAAAATATTTTTTTTCAATTTGGGACTAGAATTTTAAAATACATGTTATTTTTCCACTTAAATTTATAAACAAATTTTTAAATTCATATAAATAACATCTGTAACGGAATTCCGTAAAATCAGAGAATATACTAACTCTTATTCTCTAATCAAATTATCTATTGGGTCACATATGCATGTAAATAGTCCTGTTAACATTTATAGATTAAATTTGGTTGAAATATATATACTAGTCAAACGCTAAATTGATAATAACTTTTACCTCAATTGTTTTTCAATCTAACATATAAGTGCTTTAACTCGTGAGAACATAGAGTATTGTATTGATCAACATATCTATATATATATATATATATATTTAATTCTAGTAATGTATTGGATTTGCAATTTTTTTCAATATATAAATTTACTTAATTCTAGTTATGTATTGGATTTGCATGTTTTTTCAATATAAATGTACGTATAAGGAAAATAAAGACCAATTGAACAGCCTAGTAATTGAAATATAAACACTAAAGGAAATTAGTATTAGTTCATCAATATGTCCCTTAGGAACCAGAAATCCACTAATCTGAATTTTGATTAAGTTAGCACCTTGAGTTGTAACATCATTTGTATCAATTTTGTTTTATGAAAAAACAGTTGCCGTCTTCTAAGTGTACATTATAGTTAGAGCAATCAATTTCACAAGCCCACATATTTAAAAGCAAAAAATTTCAGTTATTAAGAAAGGAAAGCCCCAAAGCTAAAAATCACCTAAAATTTTGTGGGATAAGTGAGATATATGGACCTACTTTTTCAAATTTATCTTTCGATTTTTCTGATAAAAAATGATTTACCAATTTTTTTCTTTTTTCTCGATTTTTTTTATCCAAAAAAAATAAATTTCTAAAATTTTTCAAAAAAAAATATAGATTAACAAAATATTGCGGCGATGAGCCTCGCTTTGGATTTTGGGACTTAATTGACGGCTCTAATTATAACCAGTGATTCAATTTGTTCGGGCATAAATATCAAATGGAAATTGGAAACCCTCACTGTTATTTGGGACGGTTGCTATGGTATTTTATGCTAGACTGATAGCTTCTTTAGAATTCAAGCAAATATTTCTATGCAACTTAAAAAATTTCAACAATGATTTTATTAACCTGTTAAGTATTATTACTTTAGAACTTTTTCAGGCAGTTAATTTTTATAGATAAAAAACGATTAGTTATGTTATGAGGAAGGTTACATCTTTCATTGTCAAATAAATAATAAGGTCATATTAATATATTGTTTAGTAAAATTTTGAGCCTATTTTCATTTTACAGAATATGAATGTCAATGCAAGTGGTGGTTGCTCACTCCTTGGCGATAGTTTTCCAGATTGGTTAACCTTCAATTCCAGAGGTTGTTCTGTAACTTTTATAGTTCCTCAAGTGAAAGGGCGTAACTTGAAAACAATGTTGTGCCTTGTCAAATCTTCAAGCCCAGATAACATAACATGCGATGGCCTCAAAAATGTGGTGATGATAAATCACACCAAGACCACCATTCAGCTCTATAAGAGAGAGGCATTAGCGTCCTTTGAAAATGAGGAGTGGCAGAGAGTGGTATCAAATATGGAACCTGGTGACAAAGTGGAGATTGTTGTTGTTTTTCGGAGCAGTTTCATTGTGATGAAGACGACAGTTTATCTCATATATGATGAACCAATAGGTGAAATATTGACGCAATTTCATGCACCTGATAAGAATGTTCTTGGTGGTAGTGGTGATGAAAATGTATGCGCTGCAAAGAGGATCTCTCCTCATGTAAAGCCCGCAGATGGTTTTAAACAAAACCAGAAAAGAAGAAAATTTGACTGAAGATGAAAGACGTTAATGAATTGCTGGGTAACATTTATTTGAGTTAATTTTCCAATTTGGTCCTCCAATTGTTCTGCACTGTTAGGTTAATCCCCTGAAATAAGAGTGTTTCAAAGGATAACTTTCTGGACTAAAATGACATACAATCTATCATTTAAAAGAGAGCATGTCTGAATTTTCTTTATTTTTACAATTTTGAAGATCATTTTGTGGTGTTATGCATTTAATTCTCATGGTTTAAAACTTGTATTGGTGCTGCTAGTTGTGACTGATTGATGAATTAGAGTTTCCAACAGTGAATTGCTGGTTTTATTTGTAGATTGGTGGCTACTATTGCTTTTATTGCTGAAGCGTGGTGTGCCTGGGAAAGTCCAGTTGGATCTTGGTTTCACAGAAGTCCAACTTTTGATCAAGAAAAGTAGTAGTATAACAGAATTTGCAGGTGGAAATCAGGTATGTTTTAAGTGGAGGCATTCAAAATGCAGACAATCTTGGAAATTTCAGCATGCTTCAAGGTTGAAAAAGGCATTATATGGCCTGAAACAGTCCCCTTGGACATGGATTTGAAGGTTCACTAAAGTTACGGCATCTTTGGGCTACAAGCAAAGTCAAGGAGATCATACATTGTTCATGAAACACTCCCCACAAGGGGGAGTAATAGTTTTTTTAGTATATGTGAATGACATCATAATGAAGGAGGGAGCAAAAGTATTGAGTTTATGTAAGACTTATAGTTTTTAAATCGTAAATTATGCAATTTTAGGGTATTTTAGTGTTGAACTCTGAGGTTTTTTAGCCAAATTATTGTATTTTGTGAATTTAATGTTAAAAATATTTTTGGATCCCCGATTAAATTATTCGTCGAGCAATAGTTTTATTTATTTACGTTACAAATAATTTAATACCAGACAATTTTGTTAAAAATATATTGAATTGTTGAAAATTATATCTGTCAACAGTTGCGACGAGAGTTGATATTTTTAACAAAAAGTGGTTTGGGAAGTGATGGGTGAAATGGTCATTTTATAAAATATTTAGATATTTTTAGATATTTGTGGTTTGGTTTTAATAATATATATATATTATTAGTTTAAGTATATATATATATATATATATATATATATATATAAATAAAGTAATGTATGTATATATGGATAGATAAGAAAGCAAGGATGTATATATATATATATATATATATAATAGAAAGGAAGGAAACAGATAGAGAAATAGAAAAGCCGCGAGATCTTCTTCTTCCTCTTTACCTGTTTCTAGATTTTGTTTGGTTTTAAAGCCCACAAACACAAAAACCTTCATTTTTCTTCTAGATCTAAGCTTCGTTTTGAGAAGTGATAGAAGAGAAATTTGTTTATTGCCTCAGTGCGGTGCTAGTGAGCTAATTTTCGACACGATGTCACGAAATTAAATTTTACCTGAATTAATTACGGTACCGTAATCGCGTATTAGAGCTATCGTTAAGGTAATGGCTCATTCCAAACTTTTAGTTTGTATGTAGGATATTATTTGTGATTTTGTGGAAAAGAAATTTGTTGTATTTGAGGTGTGATTTTGTGAAAAATGAATTTAATTAGTTTATGTGTGAATTAGTTGAAATTGAATTTAGTTTGTTTTGAGGTGTGTTGTGTAGTGATTAATGTTGGGTATGGATTATATGTTCATAATTAATATTATGAATTTTTTTTTTTATGCAATTTATGTGTAGTGATTAAATTTGATGTGTTTGAGTTACATAATGAGTTATGTTCAAATAAGTGAGTTTGAACTGAAGTTGAAATTTTATGAAAAATTTAAAGTTGTTAAAGTTGTAAAAAAAGCTCAAATTTTAACTAAGTTAAAGTTTGAGCAAAAAGATAGATTGAAATTCAAAATGGTTAGAGTTTAAAATGTTACTCTTTTAATTACTCTTTGATTGAGTTTAAGAAAAAAAAGTTTAGAGTATTTTATTAACTCACATATTTCGGTGCTTTAATAGTCGAGTATGTGAATGTGAAATTTGGACAATATTTGTTGTATTTAGTTTTAAGTAAATATAGATTATTTGGTTTTAAAAGTTTGGTGTGTGAGAAAGATTTAATTATGGGAATTTTGTTGTGTTTGAATTAGTTTTATTGTGAACAAATTGTTATAAATATTCATGTTTATGTAGTTAGCTCCTTGAGTCTTGAAAAGAAATTGAGACTATTGGCACCGAGTTAGTGGTGGAGAGAACTCTGATATATTAATGTTGTTGTGATGATTTATGGTTGAAAATTTTGGAGATTGAATATGGTGATTAATGTTTGGAAATTTTGGTGATTCATGTTAGGTGAAATGATGTGTTCATAATTAAAATTATGAATTTTTGAGATGAAATTTATGTGTGACTTGGTGGAAAATGAATTTAATTCAATTTAAGTGTTGATGGAATTTGGAGATGTGATTTGTGTGTGGTTGTGGAAATTTAAATTGGTATGAATAAATATGTTTGAGTATACTTTGTGGTGAATTTGAAAAATCATTAGTGTTAAATGAGTATTAAAAAAGGAGGAATATTTTAATAGCTGCATTTACTTAATGATTGTGGTGAAAAGAGTAAGAGTATGCTCATGCATTTCATAGTACATGGTGACCGCGATGGGGCCATGGTGATAGTGGTGACCGTGATGGGCCACGAGATGATGTCATGTGATCTATTGGTTCATCTTATCCTTGCGGAGATTTTCGCGTCGTGTAGGTCTGTGATAGACTACACATTTTTAGTAAATCGTGCTGACTCGTGATAGGTAGCACCTTGGTAAACAGTACTAGTCTGTGATAGGCGGTACGTTTATGATTTACGTTTTTTAGTAAATTGTGTTGACCCGTGATAGATGGCACCTCGGTAAATAGTATTAGTCTGTGATAGGCATTACGTTTACGATTTACGCTTTTTAGTAAATTGTGCTGACCCGTGATAGGTGGCACCTCGGTAAATAGTATTGGTATGTGATAGGCATTACGTTTACGATTTACGCTTTTTAGTAAATTGTGCTGACCCGTGATAGGTGGCACCTCGGTAAACAGTACTGGTCTGTGATAGGCGGTACATTTACGATTTACGCTTTTTAGTAAATCATGTTGACCCGTGATAGGTGGCACCTCGTTAATTAGTATTGGTCTGTGAGAGGCTATACAATTATGATTTACGCCCTTCGAGGAGGGTTTTGGTTCGAATTCCGGAAATTCATGCATTTTGGCATATACGCATTGCATTAGGGTGCTTTGCATGCGAGTCATGTTTGTTATACTACGATGATTGTATATATGTATTCGGTTGTTGTTGTGATTTGTCGTAATTGCTTAGAGGTGTGAAGTTGGGTTGATTAAGTTTTGATGTACATATGTGTTCATAATAGATGTTATGAATATTCAATGTGTAATTGAGGTGTGAAATTGTGGAGATTAATTTGGTGTTAATTATGAGTTCATAATTGATAATATTAATGTTTAAAGTGTTGATTGATTCAGAGCCATTTTAGAATTGAAAACCTACATTTTTCTCAGTTGTATTTGGCTATGACAGTGTAGCTTGTTGGAACTTCATTTTTCAACATTGTTTATGCATTTTTTTGGCATATGAAAACCCTTTCAAAGAGTATGCTAAGTTGAAAGGTTATTTTGTGCATTTCAAATTTAAATGTTATGTAGTATTTGTTAATTTCGGTTGGTGACCCTTTACAATTATTGTGGAAATCTGGGCTTTGCCCTCAAATGAGAACCATGATCTTCCCACCGGTTAGTATCTTGTATATGGGGAGGTAGTTGGACACACCTGACTGGAGCTGTGTCAGGAGGATCTTGCAGGGGGCGTGGAGATCACCCAGGTCGTATAGTTTTTGTAGTATGATCAGATTAGACGGTTGTATAGGGACTAGAGGTCTTTCTTTTGTGGATGTATTTATTGTATGTTGGAAGACTATACCTATACTAATATTTTCAACTTGACTTTTATTTTGATGGGTCATTGTACCATTTTTTTTATGCAACATGGGGAAATTAAAATTCTTAGGGCAGTGCTTTTGTACAGGTGTCTGCCGATAATACTCCAGGGGTATGAGCTATGTCGGATAGGTCTCAAAGCCCTGATGTATTTTGTCGTGTAAATACTTTGGGTTTGTATTTTAAAAACTATTTCCGCTGCTTGTAAATATTTGTTGACTTTGTCGTTATGTTACGACTTAAATATTTATCCAAAAGTATTTCTTTCTTTATTTCTTTGTTTTTATGAATATGTTTTAAAAAAAAATACACTCATGCTGTTAAAAATTGGGGTGTTACACTTTATAGGAATCGAGGTGGTACATTGCCAAAAAGACATTTTTATATTCCAACAAAAATACAGTACAAATTTACTCAAAGAGACAAGTAAAACAATATGTAAACATAAAAGCGTTCTTATGGATCCAAATTTGAAATGGGTAGTGTGTTAGAGAAAGGAAGGTATTTTTAATAGAAAACTTTCAATTTGCTTGATACTTAATGTCAAGTACAAGTAGGTATTTATCGGTACAAATAGAAAACTCTAGACACATTTCTAGGAGCTTTCTAATTAATACCGACTTCTAGGAGCTTCCCACAATTTTTCTATAATTAAAACACTTCTAGATTCTTACATGGAAATTCTACATAGTTCTAGAATTATCTAATTTCAAATTAGTAATAACATTGCTCCCCCTGAATTTGAAATTTTCTTCTTCATTCCAAGTCTTGCTCTTAGCATTTGAAGGTATTCAAATTTTAATGGCTTTGTAAAAATATCTGCAAATTGATATTGAGTCTTCACATATTTAAGCTCAACTTCTTTCTTGACAATGTATAATAAAAATGGTACCTTGTGTCTATGTGCTTGCTACGATCATAAAACATTGAATTCACATGTTGAAAGTGTGACAATAGGTTGCTTCTTTGAGCTCCATGAAAAAGCAAAGTCTCCCATGAAAAATATAAAGCCACTAGTACTTTTTCTATCATCAATATCTCCTGCAAAGTCGCTATCACAAAATCCAAAAAATTTAAAATCATTAGAAGAAGAGTAAAATAGTTCATAATCAAGTGTACCTTTAAAGTAGCGAATTATCCTCTTAATGAATTTCATGTGTGTAGTAGTAGGAGCTTCCATGAAACGACTCACTACCCCAACCACATATAAAAGGTCAGGTCTTGTACATGTTAAGTATCTTAGGCTTCCAACGAGACTTTTGAAAAAAGAAGGGTCTTTCTTTTGTCCATCTTCAAACTTTGACAACTTCAATTCGCTCTCAATTGGTGTGTTCACCGGATTGCAATCAAACATTTTAAATTTCTTCAAAAATTCATTTGCATAGTTTTCTTGAGAAATAAATATACCTTCTTCCAATTGCTTTACTTCTAGGCCTAAATAGTATGACATGAGCCCGATATCAGTCATCTCGAATTCAAGCACCATGGCCTTTTTGAACTCTTCATAGAGACAATAAGCAAACCCATTGTCTTGGAAGTATTTGTCGATGCGACTATTCCATGCTCTTGGTGCTTGCTTTAATCCATACAACGCTTTTTTTAATCTCAAAACTTTATCTTCATGTCCTTTAATCATGTACCCCATTTGATGCTCAACATAGAGCTCTTCTTCAAGATAACCATTTAGAAATGCCAATTTTACATCAAGTTGATAAAGTTTTCACTTATTTTGAGCTGCTACAGAGATTAACAAACAAATAATGTCCATGCGAGCAACTGGTGCAAAAACTTCTTCATAGTAAACTCCATGTTTTTGTTTGTAGCCTTTTGCAACAAGTCTTGCTTTGTATTTTTCAATATCTCCATTAGCATTCTTTTTAGCCTTGTTCACCCATTTGACTCCAATTGCTTCATGGCCTTTTGGAAAAGTTGCTAATTCCCAAGTGTTGTTCTTCAGAATTGATTTGATCTCCTCGTCCATGGCTTGTCTCCACATTTTATCTTTCATTTGTTCTCTATAATTTAATGGTTCACTATCCACCAAGAGAAAATACAACTCTTCAAGGTCAAGAGTAATTTCAATTGACCTTTCATAAATATCTTCTATATCTTTCATCTTACTTGGTCTCTCGCTTGAACTTTCATCTAGAGAAGTAGGTGAAGACGGAGGTGAAGAATGTGGAGTTGCATCTTGAATTGGTGTTGTGGAATCTTGATCTTCTTTAAAATATAGAAGGACATTATAGTTTGTTTCTTCTTGATCCTCCTAATTCCATGTATCATTTTCATCAAATTCAACATTACGACTCACCATTACCTTATTGTTGCATGGGTTGTACAACTTGTAACCTTTAGAATGTGGATCATAGCCAACAAAGATATATTTGATGCTTCGATCATCAAGTTTGGATCTTTCTTGTTGTGGCACATGTGCATATGCTATGCTCCCAAAGACACGCAAATGATTAACACTAGGCATCCTTCCATTCCATGCTTTTAGAGGGGTTTAGTCTTTGACATTTCAAGTTGGAGAACGATTTTCCAAATAAACCGCACAAGAAACTGCTTCAGTCCAAAACTCATTTGGCATCCTTTTGGATTTTAGCATGCATCTTGCCATGTTCAAAATAGTTATGTTCTTTCTCTTGGCCACTCCATTCTATTGCGGAGATCTTGGAACTTTCAATGAACGACGAATTCCATGAGTTGCACAAAATTCGTTAAACTCCTTCGAAGTGAATTCACTTCTCGATCAAATCTCAAAGTTTTGATTTCATGATCGCTTTCCTTCTCTATAAGAGCTTTGAAGTTCTTGAAAGCAGCAAAAACTTATGATTTTTGTTTTAAGAAATAAATCCAAGTTTTTCTACTAAAATCATCAATAAAGAGAATGAAATATTTACTCTTACCAAATGAAGATGGATTGATTGGTCCACACAAGTCAAGAAGACAACTTTCAAACAATTGATTTGGATGATTGATTGATGACATCCCTTTCACCATACTCTTTTTCCCCATAATTTTAAGTGCACTAAAGTTCAAGTGGCCATACCTTATATGCCAACACCATGCTTCATCTTGGACACTCATCTTCAAACATTTTGCTTCAATAGTTCTTAGGTTCAAGGTAAACATTCTATTTTTCGACATAAGAACTTTAGCAATTAATTTGGTATTTTGATCTATAAGCCAAAAATATTTATTTTTCATGAGAATTTCATATCCTTTTTCAAGAAGTTGACCAAAACTCAAAATATTAATTTTAATTTAGGCACATAGTATAGATCACTAATCAACTTATGACTCCCATCTTTAGAAGAGATTAAAATTATACCTTTCTCTTCAATTTTCACTTTTAAATCTTAGGTTCATTTATGTTTAGATTCATGTATTAAAGGAGCATAACTTGTATTTATGTCTCCTTGTAATCATAATATGTAATAACTTGTATTTATGTCTCCTTGTAATCATAATATGTAATTAATTATAGTTTATTTAAATATCAAAGTTGTTGAGTGCTTTGAACACTCAAGCACATTCATTTTGATACCAGTACATAAAAAAGAAAATCATGGTAATTTTTTTCTTCTAAACGTGTACACCTACGTCCCTAAATAGCCTTTTGATCCATTGACAAGAATTAAGTAAAGTGATTTTCACATCAAATGTGTCAAGTGTGTACATTCTATTGCCAAAATTATCTAATTATTAAGCGAGAGAATCGAATGATTTTTCAATATTTCTATTTGATTAAGGGTAATTTTGTGGAAAAATAATCAATGCACCTTATAAGTTGTATATGATCTAATAAAAGGGACAACTCTTTCTTACAATAGTCTTACATATAGGACAGAAGTATAAACTACTGCGTGTGGGCAGATTATTTTAAACTCTTTAAGAATATTCTGATTAGAATTTCTCACTTTATACTATCTAGGAATGAAGAATTTTTTTTTAAGCTAAAGATTTATTACAAAGTACATAAACAGCTGAGATTTTAAATCATATGTACATAAGCAACTATAAACTTATTAAATCTCATCTACTAAGGACCTGAAAAACAAAGAAGACAACGCATGACTCATGTTCTCTGATTTTTGTCCAGATTTCCTGGCCATATCTGAGAACAATTTGAGCATGTTGACCCTTTTTTTTTTAAATTCAAGGCTACATTTCTTAAATTGGATAAATTAAATCTTCTCAAACTTGTAAACATTGAAGCTGTGTGAAACATGCCAACAACTCAATTAGTACTTCTTGTCACTTTTTTGTATGAATACTTCTTAGCAATCCAAAGATACACAATGAAGTTGAGGACACTAAGTATTGTCAAAAGCCAATAGAAGTAATCAAGATGTCCCCTATTCATGTTATCAGGAATCCATCCAAGACTTCCATTTTTTGTTGTAACTTTTGTGACAATAGTCACAAGCAATGTGCTCACATAATTTCCCAATGCATTAGTTGCGAGTGAAAGTGCGGAGCATAAACTTCTCATAGCATCCGGCGCTTGACTGTAAAAGAACTCCATCTGACCGATATTACTAAAAACTTCAGCCGCTCCAATGAGAAAGTACTGAGGCACTTGCCAGAAGATTGATAAAGGGATGGTTTTGAGATCGTAGTAGTTGTTTTTACGGACTATGTCGAGGCGAACGACTTCGAGAATGCCTGCCACTATCATGGATATAATGGAGATGACCAGTCCGATTCCCATTCTTTGAAGTTCTGTGAATCCGTGTTCGTGGCCGGTGAACTTTCTTGCGAAGGGGACGATAAATCGATCATAGACCGGAGCCCAGAAGATGACGCTTAGAGTATCGAAAAGGGAGAGGGATGCAGACGGAATTTTGAAGTGAGGACCGATATGTTGATCCATAGTGTTGCCTTGTAACACAAACATTGTTCCCATTTGACCGTAGACTGTTGCAAAGGCTATCATTGATGCCCAAACGGGGAGTAATCGGATGACCGCTTTGAGTTCTTCGACTTGTGTTACTGTGCAGAGCCTCCATGGATTCGGTACAGCTTTACTCCTGTCAGATTCTGTTTCTACAGCTGCCTTATCTAAACACCTTGAATCAGAGAGTTTTTTGTTGGTTATAATATAAGATAAGAATGTAAAGCAAACTTTAGAATTAATGGATAAATAGAAATACTGCTATGTGTATGTTTAGATTTATGAAAATGATGGAATAGGATGATGCTAGGTTTAGTTGTTTGGATTGCTTAGACTGTCCATTGAATCTTATCAAGATGTTATGAGGTACTTCCTCAATAGCCTAACAATCTATTTTCATACCCTCCTAAATCATAATAGAATTTGAAGATATCATTATCACTACTAATCTTAATCATCATCATAAAAATAATTGAAAACATGGTTTTGATAACTCACTTCAATTCATTAGTGTGCTCAAGTTTACGGCTCCCTTTGATGTTAGATTCTGCATCAGCAGTCTCATAAAGAAGAGACTTATCATCTGGAACTTGTAGCCCAAGTTTCTTAAATGCCGCAACTATAACTTGACAAATCCTTGTAAGAGGACTTCCACCAGGCACTTGAAGTCGGTACCATTGACTACCGATAAAGAAAAATATAATTGCGATGACCATCGCAACTCCAGGCACTCCAAAACCCCATCCCCATCCCACATTCATCTGTATCCAAACCAACACCGAGGAAGCGATGAGTGCGCCGATATTAATCGAGAAGTAAAACCAATTGAAAAAAGAGCTTTTCTTTTTCCTCTCGATCTGATCGTTTTCATCGAATTGGTCGGCACCGAAAGATGAAACACACGGTTTGATACCTCCGGTTCCGAGAGCAATCAAGTAGAGTGCTATATAGCATGCTGCAGTTTGTCCTGATGTTGGTTTGCAACCATTAGCATCACATGAAGGTATTAATCCAGGTGCAACTGCTGAAAATGTTAAAAGTGCCATTCCCTGAAACGTGCGAAAACAACTCTCATATTAGTTTATCCTTTCATTCTTGATAATAATGTTCTTAAACACAGTTCAAGTATAACCTGAATTAAAATTTCTTGTAAATATCAAATGCGCGCGCACCGTAAAATAGTTTTACACTCATATTAAATAAAAGCTCATGATATTGCCATTAAAAATTTTTCAAACTTATATTCAAACTGATATTGCCGTTATATTAACGTGCACTGATTGCTACTAACTTCTTTCAAAAGAACCTAAGAATGACATTGACACTGACAAGTAGACAGCGATATCAACTTTTAAAAAAATGGAAGTGATTGAATGTAGTCACATATGTCGGTGTCTTGTTAGTGTTGAACACTGACACATGTTGAACCCCGAACACTACTTCAATCCGAGGTTTCGGTGCTACATAGGTAAGAATAGATAAAAATAACAATATGTTACCTAATTGAAAAAAATATTTATTGTCAAACAAAAGTATTGATCCTTGTTGACATTTAAATATGAACTGAAATTAAAAAGACTGCAGATTAAATGCATTTATCAATTATTAAAACATTTCAACATAAAGGAAAATATTGTCTTCAAAATGAACTTACAAGGACATAAATACATGAGAAACCGGCAATTGTCCAGTATCTTCCAAAATATGAATCAGCTAAAAAGGCTCCAAGCAATGGTGTGAGGTAGCATGTCCCTGACCATGTTGTGACAGTATTTGCAGCAGTTGCATTTCCTTGACCGTAATGGTCTTGGAGATAGTTCACCAAGTTTGTACTCATCCCATAGTAAGCCAATCTTTCACAACATTCATTTCCTGCAACATTTTTTCATTTCAACATCTTAGTTGGACCAAATTCTAATACAAAAATGTGTATCAGATGGATCTGGTTCCTCTAAAGTGACCAATGCACTTTAAAATGTAAGTGTTATCTATTATTGTTTAACAATTTAAAGGTGAATATTGCTGTGTATCATAATAAATCACAAGGTTGTTGAAATAACCACAATTGATTTCCTCACTTTACACGCTTTACAGGAGCCAAATTCTTATCAGATATGACATTAAAGGTTACGAAAGGCATAAAAGAAGATTTTAATACCGAGAATAAAGCTGCATGCTTTCCAATTTCCTGTCTTTTTCTTGTTGGCTGGTTTTTTGTGAATGTCTAGTGTTCCATCTTCTGTATATGAGCCATCTCTTTCAACCACATCATATTTTTTAGTGACATCTTCCATAATAGCAAAATAGATTTTCCTATTTGCTAGTTTTTTGTTGGCGTTGTTACCTACAAACTAAAGACCTGTTAGCAGGTTTCTGCAAATTAGAAATACAGAATTTGAGCAAAACAATGAATTTGTGAGCTTATAAAACCCCAATCAAAATCTTTTAAAATCATGTATATAGTCAAATTTACATAAATCACGTAAAATCACCCAAAATCTTTCTATTAACATTGAGTTGTGGTAACATTTTAATAGATATAATAAATCAAATTAAAAAATTTCTAGCTGCAGAATATATGTTATGATAATAATATTACAAAGTACAAACACCTAAAATATAAGCCAACAATATGATAGCAAAACCTTTTCACATATGTGGAATCCAAAAGCCACTTTATTGTCAATACAACAAAAACAATATAAAAAAGAGAGAAAGGGTAAAAATGAAAATAAAATACTTAACCATATGAAAAGTGTCATTTTCTTTTGCCATGAGTGAAAAGGTAGAATAAGAAGGTATCATTATTGAAATTAATATGCACCACAAAAATACATGATTATTCAATTTGTTTCTTGACCATAGAGACAAATAGGAATGGAAAAATAAAATCATAATGTTAGAACATATAATCATGTTCAAAGTTTAGCCACTAATCTTGATATTCTAGTAAAATGTGAGCAAATATGGCCGCAATTGAGTCACAAGCAGAGACTCTAAAACCTTTATATCGCGAAAAATAAACCAATTTACATGGAAAGCCTAGAATTCCTTATTATATTTTCAAACCATAGTTCAAAATTACTGTTCACACCTTCAATTGATATCACAATATAAAAAGGTTTTAGAGGTATCTGCAACAAACCATCATATTTTGCCACAAAATAAAGTTTGCAATGTAACAGCAACAGCAACTATAATCCAAAGATTCAAACAACAAATTAAAGCACATGCAAATAGAATATTCTATAATGCATGCAAATGCAGACATATAACACACAACCAACCAAAAAATGTTAAAGAGACTCATCCAAGAATTAGAAAAAATAAATAAAATAAAGGGTTGTAATTTATGAAAAAGTAAAGAACCTTAATTATTTTGAGAAATTACGAACGTGGAAAAAACTAGAAAACACTAGAACTGACCTAGGACAGGAAGAGAAATCAAAGAGAACCAAATATGAAAAAGAAGAAGAAGACAAAATTCCCCTTCTTTTGTTGTCTTGTTGCTCTCTTCTTGTTATCCTATGTTCTGTGAGATTTTGTTTCTTGATATTATATAGCCAAATAGAAACAAGATGAATATATGAGTAAGGTGTAAATCAAATCAAAGTGCGAATTCGTTTACTATTCCATTAAAACCATAATTAATTTTGCAGCTGTATCCACTAATTACTCTAATAATTAATATTATTATTTTCGTGTTAATGCTGATATATATGGTCTCAATTATGAATTATATACATTCATATTTTTAACTTTTTTTTTATACTATCAAATGAAGAAGTAAAAAGTATTTATTTTTATTTTTATGAATAAATAAATAATTAATTTCCTTATTTTTTTGTTTGTCACACTTTTTGAATATTTTTTATTTTAGAAAAAATAAGCATTATTAAAGTTTTTATTGATTTTATTACGATTGTTTCAGAAAATGAGAATTAGGAAAAAAAAATATTAAAATGCTTTTTGAGTAATTTTATATTTTCTAAAAATTGATTTTTCGACAAATCGATTATTTAAAGTGGTTTCCAGTAAATAAGACGAAATAAAATTAGTAGTTAGATGAATCTTACGGACAAAATATTTTAATATTAATTATTACTTTATTTTTTAGCTCTTATATTGTAATCATTAAGTCGATCTTATATTATATAAATTAAATAGAAGTTCGTTTGGGGATTGGAAATGTTGTGTAATAAAGGATACATGATGATATAATTTTTTTTATGTTCTAATGGAACTGTATGAACTTACATTAAAAAAAAATTATGAAATTTATCGGGATAATACTGTGGGCCCAGTCGTATAAAGACAGGTTAGTGGAACAAATGCAAAGGAAAATGAAATTCCTAAATAATGAAAATTCATTTGTCAAAAATAAAAAGCTTCTACTTCAGTCAAAAGTTAGACAATTTACTAAGTTATTTATAGATATTTTGCTGGAAAGGAATTAATTTTATTTTATATACGACAAAATAGATGGTAGAATGTCAGTGTAAATAAATTTAACATCGACTGTGAATATAAATATAAATCTTTGTTTTTTAAAAGTTCATTGATAATTTACATTTTTACGATTATTTCAATTAAAACTCTCTTAATAATTATACGAATTTATCAAAAAAATTAAGAAAATTTTAAATTTTAATTTTATTTGTTTGAAATTGGAATTCTTGATATAAATATTTAAAAAAATAAAAACAAACTTAACAACATAATAAAAGATCAAAGACTAACCAATTATAACCAAATATGAGTTTGAATTTTGGTTAAACAAATTGGTAGTCAGACTTTACTTTCTTCTCTTATATTTCGTCTATTTTTCAGAAAACATAGAGGTTAAAAATAAATTTTCATTGAATTTGAGTATGTAAGATTCTTGAATTTTGAGTTTTCATTGTGGCTAAATGTGTAAATTGTTGGTGGCAGATATTCAATGTGATAATGTGGTCCTGAAAGCCAAACTTTTCCAAATTTGTTATTTTTTCCAACAATATGAATGATTGATAAAGATAATTGAGGGGTAGATGAAGTCAACGGAATTTTTTTGCCATAAAATTATCTCTATTTATTATAAATTTTAAAAAAAAGTTATTTTGATAGAGTATAATTTAGAGTTAATTTTAAATACTTTTTAAAAGAATGAAAATATTATTTTATATTTTTCTGTTATAATTGAAATTATTTATAAAAAAAATCAGTTATAAAAATTAATTTTTTTATAAACTATTAAAACAGCTTTTTATTTAAGTAATTTTTAAATTATTTTTATACTTTTAATTTTTAAAAAAGTTATAATAAAAACGGGCATAAATTTTCAAAAGTGATTAGTATTATTTTTTTAAAATGATTAATTTAGGAAAAAAAATTGCAGTATATATCTATATTCTATATTATAAAAAAAAAAATAAAAATAAATGAGGATTATTCCTGTCAGAAAATTGTACATATGGTGCGCCAAGGTTTCTTACAACCACAACATAAACATAATAGATATACATGCAATACTGTAAGAATATTTTTATAATTATTAATTTAAAATATCATAAATGTACCATTAATGATATAATTAGGTAAATATTTATTTATATAAGAAAATCAGTATAAATATGATATAAATATATCCAATTATAGGATTATTTTTTATATATATTCAATCAATGAAATATAATTCTTTCTTTAATAATATAATTCTATTCTATATAAAAATACAATAAAATCTTACATGAGCGGCTTATCATTAAATAATTTTTTTACATACATATAACAATAGCTTATATCAAAATCTCAATTACCTAATATAAAGATGTCAAATAAGACCCGAAAAAAAATGTCAATTTTTACATATGTTTCCTTATTATTCAATTTTTCCATTCATACCATATATATATATATATATATATATAATTTAAAAATAATTAAAATTATTGATAGATTACTATCAAATTCTTTCCTTCATAGAATTCAAGTTTATATAAAATTGATTGATTGTAATTTTTCTTCTTAAATCTTATAAATTTTCTCCATCAAAATTAATTTGAAGTATGTTGAATATTAAATGTGAATATTTCTTTTAGAAGAGATTTAAATTTATCATCTTATTGAGAGTGTAGCTCATTCTACTAGACCTAACGCTCATTAATAATTTTCAGATTATTCTATTTTGGTTTGTTACCATTAGTTTGAGATATTTCTTTTAACCATAAATTTGTTTCCAAAATGATATTCAATCTCTTTAACATCAAGACCTTTCTTTATTGATTTTTCTGTTTTCGTGCTTTTTTCAAATTTCAATATTCTGCAATTTACTCAAGAATATTTTTAAATAAACTATTGATGTGCAAATACATCATTATAGACTAGTGATATCCTAACTATCTTGCATCCAAACAATCCAATAATCATTTGCATCGCTTAAAGAATAACGGAAAAACAAAAGAATGGGGGACATAAATCAAAATCCATTCAAAGAAATCAACAAAAACTAAAATTAGAATGATCTGGTCTTTCGTCTTAGTGCAAAAATAATTTTAGCTAAAATATTTTAATTGATATTTTAATGATAACAAAACAATCTAATAAGAATAATTATTTGCTAATTGTATTTTTCAAGTGTTCAAACTAATTTAGAAAATAAATATTTAAATAAATAATTATTTATTTTAAAATAGTATAAATTATGAATAAATTAGATATAATAATTTAAGTGTTTTAACACAAAAAAATTATCACATATTATACAAGTAATTATGTTTACAAATAGAGTAAGTCATAATATAGTAATAAGAAACATTAAAACAAGCATATGATTATCTATAATCCCAATCAAAGAAAACACATGTCAAAGATTAAACATCGGATCACAAAGAAAAATAACGCTACAATGATTATTTGCCCTTGATTAAAGATCCATTTCAATCATTTGACTCATAGGTAATAAGCTAAAATTTATCTATTATTTCCACTTTATTATTTGCCCGTAATGGTCATTATGACTGTATTATGCTCAACTTCTAATCCCGAACCATTTTTCATATGTAAAATTATGATGATTTGTTATAATTAAAGTTCATGAAGGCACCTAGAATTATAAAAAGAGACGAAAATACTAAGTTTGAGAACACTTCCTACTAATAATCTTTGGTTATTCTTGCTTTTCTTCTTGTAATTTTCTTAGCAAATTTCTACTTTCAATAATATTTAGTTTATTGTGTTATTTTATTATGTTATTTTATATTTTCAATGTTTTTATATTTAAGCTTTGATTCTACTATGATCATGTTTGAATAGATCTTCCTTGTCTTAAGATTGTAGGATTTCCAATAATAGATCTCTAATAATTTTTATTTCTTTCTATCAGGGTTATCGATCTTTTAATCCAATCTTAGTAAAAATTATGTTCGTACTTAGATATCAAATAATATACTGAAAGGTGAATTTGATATATGACCCACAAGATTGGACAAGAGAGTGAAGTCATGAAAATAGATTTTGGTTCTCTTGAAATCATAAAAATATATTCACTTAAAGGATTTTGCTAATACACCAATCATGAAAATATGTTGGTTATTAGTTTAAAATACACTTTTTCGCTTTGAAAGAAGATATTAATTATAATTGTTTATCTAATTTTTAAGAGTTTAAAACTGATAATTTAGAGAAGATTAATTTTCTTGTATCAATCATTGTGAAAAAACTACAATCCTAATGCTTTATTTTTATTGCGAATTTTAATAAAAAATCACTATCAACAATCATCGCTTAAGCTAATTGTCATAGTAAAGAGACATTGGTACTCATAACAAAGTTCTTGTGGGAATGCTAATTTTTACTTTGCAATAATATTGTGCATTTGCGGTCTTATCAAGTTTTTGGCACCCCTGATGGAGACTTTGCTTTTGATATAATTTTTTTTTTCTGTACCGATTAGACTTGAATTTATTTTTATTTTTATGTTATTAATTGTCCTCTCTCTCTTTCTTTGATTATGAATAACATGAAGTTTTGCGATTCTTGACGACCCAACACCCGAGATAGAAAGATTTTTTCATAGGAGAATAAGAGAAAAAAATTTATGAATAAGAAAAAAATTTAAAAATTACTGAAAATATAACCTTGAAAGAATATGCCTCTCTCAATACTATAGAACCACATTCGAGTATTGCGCAACTGACATTAGAGGCTTACAATTTTGAATTAAAACCTTTGTTGCTATCCATGGTACAAGAAAACCAATTCTCTGGTACTCTAACAGATGATCCAAATCTCAATTTGTCTATTTTTTTTAGAGCATTGTCCCACTTTGAATATAAATGGAGTGACTAGTGATGCCATTAGATTGAAGTTTTTCCCTTTTCCATTATGGGATAGAGCTAGAGCTTGGCTACATTTGTTGAACTTTGAATCAACTACCACATCGGATCAATTAAAACAAACATTCCTTGCTAGATATTTTCCATCAAGCGAAACTGCACAATTGAGAAATCAAATCACAAGTTTATGTTAAAAAGATGAAGAATCTCTCTATGAAGCTTGAGAGCACTTCAAGGAGATGTTGAGATTATGTCCTTATCATGGATTGGAGAGATGGCTAATTGCCATTACATTCTACAATGATCTTTGATAAATTCTAATGTAAGAAGAGCGCTAATGAACAAGAACATAGAAGAAGATTATGTTGTTATGGTAGACATGTCACATAACCACTACCAATGGTCAAGTGACCGATCTTTTGAAAAGAAAGGCGGCAGGTATGAATTTGATACATTAGATCATATTGCTTCTACGGTAGATGCAATGTTTCAAAAATTCAAAAAATTGAATGTAAATGTTGTCGCACCAAATATTTTTCCTTGTGAAATTTATGCTATTATTGGTCATATGGTTGTTGAATGCCAAGTTGGAATGTCTACTAATATTGGGGTGGGTAATGAACAAGTTAATTATCTTAAAAATCCAAAAATATGAGACCCTTTTTCCAATACTTACAATCAAGGGTAGATGAATCATCTAAATTTTTCCTACAAAAATCCCCCCTTAATCCTATCTCTCAGCCGATGGTTAGACCTCGCAATTTCCAAGGACCAAGACCTTTCAACAGACCCCAAAAGTATAGCTTAGAAAATTTTATGGAAAATTTTGTGCTAACTCAAACCAAACAAAATGATGAGTTTAAAAATAAAAACTAGTCAATGAATGAAACACTTAGGCAATTAACATCTAAGGTAGATTCCATGTAAGCTGTTGGAAACACAAATCATCCAAGTGGCTCAACAAGTTGCTTTATCCTCTAGATATTCTAGTGTGTTTCCGGGACAACCTAAACATAACCCCAACGGACAATTGAAAGTTGTCACCTTAAGAAATGGATTTTTTTTTAGAAAAACCCAAGGATATAGATGTGGAAGAGATTGGTCGTGATCAGAGTGAAAAAGCCCAACCATTAAGCGAGAGGGTAGAAGAGAAAAAAAGAAAAACCTTATTTGCTTCCAACACCATACAAATCACCCATACCTTTTCGTCAAAGATTTTCAAACACTAAAATTGAGGAGCAAATTAGGAAGTTTGTGGAACTTTTGAAAAATGTATATATAAACATTATGTTCACTAAAGCAGTGTCTCAAATGTTGTTATATGCTAAGTTTTTTAAAGAAATTTTTCCAAACAAAAGAAAACTTAATGACAATGAGACAATTGCTTTAATTGAGGAATGTAGTGCCATAATTCAAAATAAATTGCCTCTCAAATTTAAAGATCCTGAAAGTTTTTCTATTCCTTTTGCGATTGGTGATATGAGTTTTGAACACGCTATGTTTGATCTTGGGGCTAGTGTGAGCCTCATGACTTTGTTAGTCTGTAAGAAACTTGATATGGGCGAGTTAAAGCTCACAAACATTTCTTTACAGCTAGTTGATCAATCTATCAAGTATCTAGTGGGAATAGTAGAGGATGTTATTGTCAAAATAGGACAATTGCTTATAATAGCTGACTTTTTGGTATTGGAAATGGAAGAGGATTCCCAAGTCCCAATTCTTATTGGAAGGCATTTTCTAGTTACAATAGGAGCTATTATTGATGTGAAACATAGGAAGCTTGTCTTCAATATGGGTGTTGAAAAGATTGAATTTAATTTGTCTAACCTTATGAAAGTCCTTCTATTAAAGTTTGTTGTTGCAGGGTCTATTTAATTGATCATTTTGTTAAGGAGTGTCCTTTGGGACCACTCTCCCCAGATGGCTAGAAGTATGCTTGATTGGAAGCTAATATCGTTTCAGCAAGTGTACTGAATCAACGCAAGTAATAATAAAAACGGTAGTATCGAGTGTTGAACTCAAGGATTGCGTTTTACTATTGACATATATTTAATTAAGAAAATTGAACAAAAATTTTCCGATTTGATTGAAATAATATTTAAATCTAACAACGATAATAAAATTGATATTTTATAATAAGAAAAATTTCAGGGATGAATTTTACTTTGAATCCAACCTTAGTGTCCAATTTGATACTAATTACTAAACTCCTTTATTGAATTATTACCGAATTATCTTCATTATTCTTGCCCTAATGTCTTAGTGACAGAACCTTCAATTCCAAAGTAATCCTTAATTCCTTAGTGGATTTAAGATTAGAATTAAGTCTTACCATACAAGAATACTCTTGTTAAACTATTGCTTTTGCAACTAATTTAATTGTTTTCGTGACCTACATCTATCCCTAGACTACAAATTCATGAATTTCTCATCTCAAGCATTCGTAAAGTCCACTTCTGTTTCAAAATACAATTCGTAGAACAGTTTATTGTTGATCAAGCAATAAAAAATATTAAGCACATTGATGAGAAAAATAATTCAATAAACTCATTCATATAACTAGAAATCAAATCAGAAAAATAAGGATTTCATCTTATTACATTCATCCCTAACAAATATGGTTTATTTACTCACGATAGAGATAGAACGATAGAGATTAAAGTAGAATTACAAGAAAGATTCATGAATGCTTCTTGATAAAACTGTTCCAATGGTGTTATGAACGACCGTATTTAAGTTTCTTTACTAGGGCACAAGTCTCCCAACTTCCCAATAGTCAAAAAGATCCCTAAAAAGTGAGAAAAACAAATTTTAATGTGTTATGTTGTGCGTCGCGTGCTTTAGGCGGGAAACGGCAAAAGCTTTGGCGCCTAATTATGGAAATGTGCCTCAGGCGCGCTTCAAGCGCACAACATCTTTTGTTTGAAGTTTTATGCATTGTTATCCTCTTTTGAATTCGAATTTGGTTTCAGTGTCTTCATGAACGTTGTAGCTATAGATCTTAGCTTTCATTTGCTCTTGTTTTTAATCTAATTGGACATCTAAAACTCCATATATGGCTAAAATACTCAACATAGGTCATCTTTTTATTTTGCTTGAACCACCAACCAAAACTTAAAAGGTTGTTATCCCATGAGCAACCCCAAATTTATAATTTTACCAAGACGAGATAAAATTTCCTACCTAACTCCAAGTAAGGGGATGTAATTAAAGTCATGTCTTTGGTTTGTAATGTGGCTAGTAACCGAAAGAAAAGGGCAAGACACAAAGGGGTTAGCAAATGATAACATTTTCATAGGGTAGTTAGAAAGACTCAAATGACCAAATAAAATTGCCTTAGTGTATGCATAAATTACAAGTGATACAAGTTAGAATTAGTGCAAGTTATGAAGGGATAACACATGTTTGGATAATCACACAACAAATAATTAAAGTGCTTAGGCCCAAAAGCTTATAGTTAGGATAATGAGAGAAAGTATGAACTATCAAAATAATGTCAAACATGGCAAGTGAGATTTCGACAACCAATGAGTAATCAACAATGCACGCATTAGTGAAACCCATTGACTTGAGCAATGATATGATCAAAGAAATAGAGTTTAAATTTCAAAATCTGAAATAGATAGTTTAATATTAGCTTCAAGTTGTTAACAATTCTTCATCATAGTGCACATTTACACATAATTAAAAAGAAACAAATTCAAATAACAAAAATAAGATTGCAAAAATAAAAGTTACCTCTACTTATGGATTGCTTCTCACGAAACACTTTTTTAATGTTATTAGCTTGACGCCTCAATTATTGTCAAGGTGGCATATATGATAGGAAGAACACATCATCCTTCTTCTTCTTTTTGTTTGGTTGAAATTCCATGAACTTGAGACCATGTTATTCTTCATGAATTCAACTAAAATATCCTTAATGTGAAATTCTTTGTAATATGGTTCTTTGGATATAATTTTAGGAGGTAGAATTTGTTCTCAATTGATCTATTTCATATAACACTCGTTGTCTTCTACTTCTATGACCAATATATCTTCATATTCTAGTGGTGGTACATAGTAATCAGGACAAGTTCTATTCATATGTATTCCTATGAAAAGTCACACCTAAGAGGCTCAATCTGAGGGTTATATTTTAAAAATATATCTCTCAATATTTGTCCCTCAATTATGCATAATATATCATATATAAGACAAGTATCACCCTCTTCATATGATTATAGTAGAATATCTTCATAACAATCTTCCATGCTCTATAACGAATAGTTATCTAAAACTAAGAAGAAACAAAGCACTAGCACAAGACATCAGTAGGCTCAACAAATAAAAATTGAAAATACCAGAAAAATAGGTTTTTTTTTAAATAAAAACTAAAATTTTATTGCAGAGCAAAAAATTTCAATTAAGTATCTAAATTATAACTCAACAGTGAGATGGCAATCCCTGACAATGATGTCAAAAACTTGATAGTGTTTCAACAAGTATACTGAATCTTTGCAAGTAATAATTAAAACAATAGTGCTGAGTGTCAAACTCAAGGATTGCGTTTTACTATTGAATTATATTTGAAAAAGAATATCGAATAAAAAGTTTCTGATTTGATTGAAATAATATTTAAAACTAACAACGGTAGTAAAGTTGATCCTTTATAATAAGAAAAATGTTAGTGATTAGTTTTACTTTGAATCCAACCTAGGTGTCTAATTTGATCATAGTTACTAAATTCCTTTACTGAATTATTATTGAATTCTCTTTATTATTCTTATCCTAATGTCTTAGTGACCGAACCTTTAATTCCAAAGTAACCCCTAATTCTATAGTGGATTTAAGATTAGAATTAAGCTTTATCGTACAAGAATTCTCTTGTTAAACTATTGCTTTTGCAACTAATTTAGTTGGTTTCATGACCTGCATCTATCCCTAGACTACAAATTCATGACTTTCTCATCTCAAGCATTCGACAAGTCCACTTCCGTTTCAAAATACGAATCGTAGAATAGTTTAATATTGATTGAGCAATAAAAAACATTAAGCACAAAGATGAAAGAATAATTTAATAAACTCATTCATATAGCTAGAAATCAAATCAGAAAAATAAGGGTTTCATCTTATTACACTCATCCATAACAAATAGGATTTAGTTACTCATGACTGAGATAGAAAACAAAGAGATTATAGAAGAATTACAAGAAAGATTCATTAATGATTCTTGATAAAACTTCTCCAATGGTGTTAGAAATGGCCGTATTTGAGTATCTCTACTAGGGCACAAGTCTCCCAACTTCCCAATAGTCAAAAGATCCATAAAAAGAAAGAAAAATGAGTTTTAATGAGTGTTGCTGCGTGTCACGCGTTTCAGGCGCAGAACAGCAGAAGCATCAGCGCCTAATTGTGCAAATGCACCTCGAGCATGCTTCAAGCGCATAACATCTTATGTTTGGTGTAGCACCCCGTTTTTTAACAGCGTGAATGTATTTTTTTTCCCTTTAAATCAACTAATGAAATACCAAAGCGTAAAACAAACGATAATTGTCATAATTAATTACATCATAATTATAACAAACTGAAATAGTTTTGAGACGATAAACCAAAATATCCAAATATAAAATACGCAGGGGCTATGAGACCTATCAGACATCGCTCATACCCCTGGGGTATTCTCGCCAGACTCATGTACAAGTACTGCTCCAAGAAATACTAATCCCGCATGGTCACGTCAAAAAAATGGAACATGGACCCACCAAGACAGAAGTCATCTAACCGTATAAGTATAGTTATAGTCATCCCAAAATGAAACAAGTACAACCACCAAAAGAAAGATATCAAGTCTCTATACAACAAAACTAATTTTATCATACTCTAGCAACTACAATAACATGGGTGACCTCCACACACTCCACAAGTTCCATCTGACGCAACATCCATCCTCGAGGTAACCTCATCCTCATCAACATTTATAGATGGATCGCTCTCTTCAGAAGTCAGATCCACCCACGAGATAGGTGGCTTCGGCGGCGCCGGGACCTCAATACAGTATGCTACTTTAGTGACATGCGGTAAAGGATCATTCACTGGAAGAGGAAGCTCTAACTTGGCCCGCCTAGATGGCCCTACAATCTCTCGCTCCATGGGCATCAGCCCCTTATCCTTTCTGCTAGCCCCTGGTCCAACCACTGTATCCTCAGCTCCCACAGCGGCCTCTGCCTCCACTTTAACTGAGGAATCCTTCACATCTTCCTAAGCTCCACTCATCCCAAGCACTAATCTGGAAGGTACCGGATAATCGATCTTCTCGCAAGTGAGTTCCACAAGAAATACTGCCCCAGCTTTCCTACTAGTCTTCACTACCCTCCTCGTATAAGTGGCCCTGCTTGAGATGGGGTCATATACCCAAGCAGTCGGCGAGTTTCGATCAGGGAAGTCTAACGACGTCTCTACCGTCAAGGTAATAGTCGGTGGAATGAACTTGGGTATCATCTAAGGGCAAAGCCCAAATTTCCACAATAATTGTAAAAGGTCATCAACCGAAATTAACAAATAACACTTAGCAAAATTCTTATATTTTCAAATGCTCAAAAGAACCTTTCGTCTTAGCATACTCCTCGAAAGGGTTTTCATATGTCCAAAAATGCATAAACAATGTTGAAAAATAAAGTTTTAACAAATTGAACTGTCGTAGCCGAATACAACAGAGAAAATGCAGATTTTTTAGTTATAAAATAACTTTGAATCAATCAACACTTCGAATATTCATTAAATCAATTATGAACACATACTTACATCAAAACTTAATCAACCCAACTTCACACCTCAAAGTAATTACGACAAATTACAACAACAACCGAATATGTATATACAATCATCATAGTATAACAAACATAACTCGCATGCCAAACACTCTAATGCAATGCGTATATGCCAAAATGCATGATTCCATAATTCCAAACCAAAACCCTCCTCAAAGGGCGCAAATCATAATTGTATAGCCTCTCACAGACCCGTACTAATTACCAAGGTGCAATCTCTCACGGATCAGCATGATTTACTAGCGTGCAGTCTCTCACAGACCAGCACTACAGACAAGACTGCAATCGCTCACAGACTAGCACAATTTACTAGCGTGTAGTCTCTCACAAACCAACACGATTTTCTAGAGTGCGATCGCTCACAGATCAGGACATTCTAGAGTGCAATCTCTCACAGATCAGCACGACGCGACAATCCTCGCAAGAATAAGATGAACCAACAATTCACATGGCATCATCTCGTGGCCCATTATGGTCACCACTATCACCATGGCCCCATCGCGGTCACCATGTACTATGAAATGCATTAGCATACTCTAACTCTTTTCACCATAATCATTAAGTAAATGTAGCTATTAAAATATTCCCCATTATTAATACTCATTTAACACTAATGATTTTTCAAATACAACACTGAGCATACTCAAACATATTTATTCACACCAATTTCAATTTCCACAAAAACACATAAATCACATTTCTAAATTCAATCCACACATAAATTGAATTAAATTCATTTTCCATCAAACCAGACATAAATTGAATTAAATTCTTTTTCCACCAATCCACACATAAATTTTTTCTCAAAAATTCATAATATTAATTATGAACACCTCAATTTCACCAAGCATGAGTCACTATAATTTTCAAACATTAATCACCCATATTCAATCTCCAAAAGAATCAGCTTTAATTATGTTAATGACTAAAATATGTATGTGTGCAGTGCTGCTATAATAAAGCAAACAAAGAAATCGCTATTAGCTATAATAGTGAAGTCAAGAAAGTATATCATTTCCAACACACACAAAAACAGCAAATTGGTCAACGCAGTAGTACAACAAATGCCCCAAGAATGCAGCAAATGCACCAAAAATGCAACAAAGTAGTACATTTAATATTTCTATTTGCTTCAAGCATCAAATACTACCAAAGTTTAATATAATTAATTGGTTTTCAATCTTATAACATGTAGACATTTGAAACTTATGGCAGAGCCTTGAACTCATACTTGGGACTCCTTAATCAATCATACAATTTGAATTACTCCAATAATATCACTATTCCTAATTTTCCTTAACTCATATCAATCGCATCTCCAAAAATTCATAATAATCGTTATGAACACATAAATCACACCAACCGTAAATCACCTCAAACCACATTAATATATCAGAGTTCTCTCCACCGCTAACTCGATGCCAACGGTCTCGATTCCTTTTCGAGACTCAAGGATCTAACTACATAAACATGAATGTTTATAACAATTTGTTCACAATAAAACTAATCCAAAAACAACAAAATTCCTAAAATTAAATATTTTTCACACACCAAACTTTTAAAATCAAATAATCTATATTATTTACTTAAACTAAATAAAATGAATATTGTCCAAATTTCACATTCACATACTCGACTATTAAAGGACCAAAATATTTGAGTTAATAAAATACTATAAACTTATTTTCTTTTTAAACTCAATCAAAGAGTAATTAAAAGAGTAACATTTTAAACTCTAATATTTTTTAATTTTAATATATCTTTTTGCTCAAACTCTTTAACTTTAACAACTCTAAATTTTTCGTAAAATTTCAACTTCAGTTCAAACTCATTTATTTGAAAATAACTCTTTACGTTACTCAAACACATCAAATTTAATCACTACACATATAAATCACATTAAATTCATTTTTTTACAAATCAACACATCAAATACATCAATTTCTTTTCCACAAAATCACAAATAATGTCCTAAATGTAAACTAAAAGTTTGGAAGGAGCCCTTACCTTAACGTTAGCTCTAACACACGATTACGGTACCGTAATTAATTTCGATAAAATTTAAGTTCGTGATGTCGCGTCGAAAACTAGCTCACTAGCACCGCAACGTGACAATAAGCAACTTTTTTTTTATGTAACTTCTCGAATGGAAGCTTAGATCTAGTAAATAAATGGGGGTTTGTGTTTTATTGTTTTAGTTTTTTTTTTTGGAAAACAAAGGAAAGAAGGAGAAGAAGATCACGAAGCTTGCTTTCTGTTATCTCTCTCGGTTTCCTTACTTTCTTTTATATATATATATATATATATATATTATTAAAACCAAACCATTTTTTGTTAAAAATATCAACTCTCGTCGCAACTCAGTTAACAGATACAATTTTCAGCAATCCAAGGTATTTTTAACAAAATTGTCCAGTATTAAATTATTTGTAACCTAAATATATAAAACTATTGCTCGACGAATAATTTAATCAGGGATCCAAAAATATTTTTGGCATTTAATTCACAAAATACCAAAATACAATAATTTGGCTTAAAAGCCTTATAGTTCAACACTAAAATACCCTAAAGTTGCATAATTTATGATTTAAAAACTATGGGTCTTACATATGGCATTTAGTGCATTGTTCTCCTCTTTTGAGTCAGAATTTGGTTTTAGTCTCTTCATGAATGTTTCAGATATGGATCTTAGCTTTCATTTTCACTTGGTTTGACTCCAATTTGACATCTACAACTCCAGATATAGATGAAATACTCCACATAGGTCATGTTGATTTCTCACCAAAATTTAGCTCTGCACTAAAACAAAGTAACAACGCAAAACTACGACAAAATCTACTTAATCAAGAAAATAAGAACATAAATATTTCATTAAATCAAAGAAGTAAAATTAACAAAATATATCGAATAACTCCTTAAATTAACTAATGAATAAAAGATAAATAAGACTAAAAACAATGAAAAATATGCATATGATGAAGAGTCATTAGAAGCACATGTCATGAAGATTTGGCAAAGAAAGATGATGCATATGCTAAATTGTTGGATAAAAACCCTCTTGTTCCAGACCTATATTTTGAGGCGTTTGCAAAAAAGAATTCAACACCTCTCCCAAAAGAAGCTCCATAGGTAGAACTTAAGCATTTGCTATCAAATCTGAGGTATGAATTACTTGGTAAAAATTCTACATTTCTTGTTATTGTAACTGCTTAATTAAATGGTGAAGAAACTGAAAAATTTCTTGGAGCATTTAACATGTATCCAAAAGCTATTGGGTATACTAGTGAGGACTTAAAGGGAATTAATCCATTTATTTTCATGCATAAGATACTACTTGAAGAGGAATATAAACCCTCTATTGAATATCAAAGGAGTTTAAACCCTAACATGAAAGATGTTGTGAAGAAAGAAGTATTTAAACTCCTAGATGTGGCGATAATTTACCTAATCTCTTATTGCAAATGGGTTAGTTCTGTTAAAAGAGTTTCTAAAAAAGGAGGTAAAAATGTTGTTAAAAATGAAACATAAAAAATGAATTTATTGCAACTACGATAGTTACAGGGTGGAGGATGTGTTTAGATTATAGAAAATTGAAGAAAGCAACTCGTAAAGATCACTTTCCTCTCCCTTTTATTGACAAAATGTTAGAAAGGTTAGCAAAGCTTTCACATTATTGCTATTTGGATGGTTATTGGTGTATCTTTTGTCTTCTAAATTCCAATTCATCCTACCGACCATGAGAAAACCATGTTTACTTGTCCTTATGGAAAATATGCTTCTAGGAGAATGTCTCTTGGTTTGTGCAAAGCTAGTGCTACCTTTCTATATTGCACAATGACAATTTTGTCTTATTTTATTAGGGATATAATTGAAGTATTCATGGATGAATTTTTTGTGTATGGATCTAGTTTCAATAATTGTTTGGCCAATCTAGAAATGGTACTTGAAAGGTATGAATAGGTTAATCTTGTGTTAAACTGGGAAAAATGTCACTTTAAGAATTGTTCTTCAACATTTGACATAAGAGCAAGGTATCAAGGTAGATAAGAAAAAAATTGAAGTAATAGAGAAAATGTCACCTCTCACCTCTATAAAAGAAGTGAGAAGTTCCTCGAGGCATGCATGATTTTACATTCAGTATAGATTTTTCTATGATTTCTAAGTCTTTAACCAGTCTACTCCTTAAGGTTGCAACTTTTTTCTTTGAGGAATTTTGTCTTGAGTCATTTTAGTGGTTAAAAGAAGCATTGATATTTGCCCCCAATTATGCAGCCATTTGATTGGAGTCTTTCATTTGAAATCATGTGTCATGCTAGTAATTTTGTCGTAGGTGCAATTTTGGGGACTTTGGATGAAGCTCAAGTTAATTATGCCAAAACCTAGAAAAAGCTATTGGTTGTATTGTTTTCCATTGACAAATTTTGCTTCTACATAGTGGGATCGAAGATAATTGTCTACATAGACCATGCAACCATAAAATATCTCTTGAGCAAGAAAAATGCTAAGCCGAGATTTATCCGATGGATACTACTTCTACAAGAGTTTGATCTAGAAATTTGAGACAAGAAGGAGATTGAAAATATGGTTGCCGATTATCTCTCAAGGCTACCTAAAAATAATGAAATTGTGTTGTCCGTGGATGATTCATTTTTTGATGATCAATTGTTTGTTTTTGCACAAATATAAGCACCATGGTATGCGGATTTTGTAAACTACGTAGCAATTGGAGTATTACCCCTAGATTTGAACTATCAACAAAAAAAGTATTTATGAAAACATTATTCTGGGTTATGAACCTCTGCTTTTCAAGAGAAGGGATAATGGAATTTTCAGAAGATGTGTTCTAGAAGAAGAAATGGAAAACATCATATTTGATTGCCACTCTTCCGTTTACGTTGGACATGCTAGTTCCTCAAAAACTGCATCAAAGATACTTCAAGCAGACTTCTACTGACCCACACTCTTGAAAAGAAATGAAGCTAAAAAGAAATGAAATACCTTTAAACAATATCCTTGAAGTTTAAATCTTTGATGTATGGGGAGTTGATTTCATGGGACTATTCCCTTTATATCTTGGAAATTAAAACATCCTAGTAGTGATGGATTATGCATCCAAGTGGATTGAGGTTGTGGTTGCCCAAAAAAGTAATGCTAAGGTAGTGATTAAGTTCTTTATAAAGGTAACCTTTTCAAGGTTTGGTGTGCCAAGGGTGACGATCATTGATGGCGGCTCTCATTTCATAGCTAAATTGTTTAAAAGTCTGCTAAAAAAGTATTAAGTAAAGCACATAATTGCCACATCATATCACCTCAAACCAGCGATCAAGTAGAAGTTTCCAATAAAGGAATCAAAAGAACTTTAGAGAAAATTGTCTTTGCGTCAAGGAAGGATTGGTCCATCAAGCTAGATGATGAGCTTTGGGCTTATTGTACAACATAAAAGACTCCCATTGGTATGACTCCTTACAAGTTGATCTATGGAAAATCTTATCACCTCTTGATTGAGATTGAACATAAAACATATTGAGCAATAAAGATCCTTAGCATCAATTTGAAGGTTCCTGGAAGCTTCAACTCAATGAGTTGGATGAGTTGAGGTTGAACACTTATAAGAATGCTAAAATTTACAAGGCAAAAAGAAAAAGTTGGCATGATAACGCTATAATCAGAAGGAAATTCAAGGAAGGTGACTTCGTGTTACTTTTCAATTCGCAGTTGAAGTTGTTTCTTGTTAAACTTCATTTGAGATCGTCCTGACCATTTCAAATCTACAAGGTATTCCAGTTTGGAGCAATAGAAATTTAGAGTTTTCATTGTGAATGGTAAAAGATTGAAACATTATGTAGTTGGGAATACAATAGAGAAAGTGGTAAGTTTCATCATTCGAACTCTAACTTAAGATTTGAAAAACGAAGATCAAACTAACGATCTTAAACAAGCGCTTTGTGGGAGGCAACCCATAGTTTTAATCTTTCATAATTTTATTTTTTGTTTTGTAGGTTGAGCTAAAACAAGCAAAGTGCAGAAAATAGGACAAGACAATAAGATTTACGACTTGGCCGTAATGGCCATTACGTGTGTAATGGTTCAAACCCTTGCACCTAAAAAAAAGAAAAAAAAAACACATAAAAATGCACACACACATCATGCATAACAGTTTGACCATAATGGTCATTACAATCGTAATTCATGCATGCCCAAAACTCTAAAATCCACTTAATTAAAATCCCAAACAACCTTTCTCATATCCTTAATCCGACCAACCCTTTTTCTTCCACATCTCTTCTTCAATCTAAATCACCAAAACCTTTATTGTTTCACAAATTTTCTTTTAAACCTTTATCTTCACCATCAACATTCCACTTTCACAATCCACGCCACTCAAAGCCCTCTCACTATACTTCTTCACAAAATCCACCCTTCATTGCTAAAAAACTCAATCATCATCTCCAATTCATCTATGGCTCCCAAAAGGCAAGAACAAACAGGGAATCATCCTCTCAAGCCCAACCCTCCATTGGGCCAAGGAGATAAATAGGTAACCAAGAACATAATCTTTATGATATTTAGTTTAGAAATCCAGAACAAAAGGATAGGTATGATATGTTTGCTAAGAAAACAATTTCACCCGCACATTATGTCTATTAATCTGCACTAGATATTTTGGGTTTGTCTGATGATATTTTCTGAATATTTGATCAATTCCATTAGACTCATTTTATGTCTTTGAAAAGTTTCACTTTTTCAAAATAACTTTAGAATTTTTGAGTTATGTTGAGGTAGCAACAAGTACTAGGGGATAAGGATAATGAATTATGTAATATATTGTTCAAAGTGTTTAATAATGAGCATTCCATGGATTTGTTTGAGTTTAGGGTTATCTACCAAGTTCCGAATGAAGGTGTTCTAACTCTACCCAAGTACTTGAATATACGTGGATAAAAATAATTGATTGTTTAATCCTAAAGACCCACAAGAGCCCCCCCAGTTAGAGCCACAAGAATTATTGCAATAATTGTTTAGCCATTGTGAATGAAATCCACTAACTAACTTTATAACAGAAAAACTGTTAGTAAACAAACTAAACTATTATAGCTGCTAATTGAATTCACCACAACATCTACCCCTAATTCAAACTAGTTTTTCTTCAAGAGTGCTACTACCAAATCTGCTCTTAGTATCTCAAATCTGTCAAATTTAATTTCCTTAGTGAACACATATGCAACTTTTGCTTCAGTTGGACAATGAATCACTTCTAATTTCCCCCCTTGTAACCTAATAATGAGGAAAGTGAAATATGGTTTAACAGTTGATTTGATGTCAATTTGCAGCTGCATAGGCTTCTTCACATCAATCTTGTTCTATTTTAACACCAAATCTAATCATAATGCTTGACATGTTGCATATGAGCAGGATACTAGATTAGTGCTCCTAAAAACTTGAAAAAACAACCAGTGGTGATAAAACTAATCTTGGTGAAGATATGAGAATCACTATTAAAGTGTTTATGGGTTTGTTACAACTGTTTTAAAAAAATGAATCTAATGAGTATAAATTACTGACATCAACAAAGTAATACTAATGAGAATCATTATTAGAATTTTGATTATCATGCCCTTTTCCCACATTATGTATTCCATTTTATTTAGCTCTGTTTAAGGACTAAATTGGACTAACATCCCTTAATTAATATTGTAACTTTTATGTGTTCTTTCAATGAGCATTGGATGACTACGACGCAACAAAGGAAACTTAAATATATTTTACAAATTTAGACTCCAAATTAACTTAAGGCTATTATAAGTGAACACGGCTACCTCAAAGTCCTCAATAATTTAGATTTTCAAAAGACTCACGAATTATAATTTGGTATGGATATATTGATCCATTCTATGGCACATTTTTTTACCAAAGGGCTATACTTCTATGCATTGGTCCTTCTTTTGCACAAGCTTCTATTTTCACTAAAAAAGAAAATGAGTTCATTAATTATTAATGATTTTGATTTCAAAATAAAAAAAATTATTTTGAAATAATTTTTTAATGATTATTACTTAATTTATGTTAAATTCAGGTTGATAACGAGATTTAGTATCATTTTTTTGCATATTCTCGTAAGGTTAAAGTAGGTGAAAATTCTCCCAATTTATGATCTATCATACGATCTATTGGATCAAATCAGATACCATCTTAACTTTGTGCAAGACTCAGTTAGATAATTCCACTAGACATTTCTCTCCGTCTTCTCTTTGTATCCTCTCTATTTTATTTGTAAACATACTATTTCTACTTCTCTCATCTGCTCTCCACATCCACCACATGTTTCTCCCATACTCTTGACTCTATGAGAGAGTATTTTGATAGAGAAATATAAAATGGTTGTCTCAAAAATCAAATTGTAATCTAACATATAAATTTGATTGAATATTTATGGAAGTAGATAAATTTTATAAGATAAAAATGTTTATATTAAAAAAATTGAAAATAATAATAATTATTATTAATTGTGACAAGGTTGTGAAAATCAAATTATATAAGTCTATAGGATATTTGTAGTTTGATATATGCTAAATGAATTTCGAGTATTAATTATTAATTGTAGTTTGATAGATGCCAAAAGGGGGAGAGAAGTATATGATAGATATAGGATGAAAGTAATTAATGAAGAATGTTAAGAATTAACCTCTTGTATATGTTTAGGGGGAGTTTAATTAGATTGATAAGAATTAAACGCTTGCATGTGTTTAGGGGGAGTTTAATTACATATCTATAAACATTCTTGCATTTTATTTATATCCATCCATAAAACTTATGATTTATTCAAAAGGTTTGTCATCATCAAAAGGGGTAGATTGTTGAGGCAAAAACCTTGTTGATGTATGTTTTAATGACAAAACCTTATGTAATAAATGATTAAGTTTTATGAATGGTAGTACACTAATGATTGCACGTAAGTTTTGATTAAGGAACATGAATTGTATAAGTGAACAAGCAAAAAATCATTCACTTCATCAAAGTGCATAAATATCCAATCAATAATGAAATAATCTCAAAAATAATGTATCATATATCAATCATTCAAGAGAATGATTTTTACATCATCAAGATAATATCTTCATGAAGAAGATGGTCAAAAATATTCATACAACAATCAATGATCACACTATGCTATAAATCAGAAGCAAGATCATTTAAAAGAAGCAATATCAAATCTGAGAAATGGAGAATGTTCTGGTTATTAAAAAGAAAAACGAAGAACATTATGGACAACAGTTTGAAAAATCAAGAATGTTATGGTTTTTGACAGCATTAATCCAAGAACATTCTGGTTTACGAAGAACAAAGTCTTCTGAAAATCAAGATTGATTCAAACTGTAATAACTCATCAAGATGCATGACAAATTGCAAGTAACTATCAGAATAATCAGAATGGAACGCGTAAGGAAAGCTTGGACAAATTCATTCAATAAATTCACAATAACATAAGCAATGTATGAAGTTACAAGTTTTGATCCATAAGAGTAATGACTTAAAATCAAAGTACAATATGAACAAAAGAGAAAATACATCAGTGGTACACCTGTAGAACAATTGGTATACAAACAAAATTCATATTAGAACAAAAACAACAAATCACTCAAAATAGAAAAGGAAGAACATTCTCCGTTGTCACTACTTTAATCCAAGAAAGTTCTCATTTACAAAGGGCAAAATCTGTTGTAATTTAAGATCGATCTGGGCTACAAAAATACATTTATCTACACTACAAAACATCAGTATTCATCATAGAGGAAGTTAATAATCTACACAAGATTGTTTTGGATAGATTCGATCAAAGAGGACCAACAACGGCAAAGCAAAACATCAAGATCAATCTTCAAATTGATAAGCTATGAGCAAGGACATCCATGACAGTAAGGATACTACTGATGCACTTTTTTGCATAAAGCACATCATGTTTTTGAGATAAAGGACTGATAAACAACAGCTGTCCAAATCCAACACTCATACAAAACAGAAAACGAATAATGTTCTTATTTTACAAAAGAACATTCTGGTTTTAATTCTCTTTTAAAGACATAATTAAAAGAGATAATTTTCAACAGCATAAACCACATATTGAAGAGTATCAAGACTGCTCAAATCATTGGTGAAGCCAAGAACTCGAGATCAATGCCCAAAGGTGAAAAGCAGCCTTAAGATTGATCTCCAAATTGATGAGTTGTGAGCAAGGACACAAGTTCATTGTACTTATAATATTCTACCGAAAGTTCTGCATAAACCTGACTCGAAATAGAACCAATTGACATGTGACAACTCATTCACGTTTTCCATGAAACCCAAAAGCAACAACGTTCTTCGTTTTGTCAAGAATGTTCTGGACAATAAATAATCACATGTTTAATTGCTATAAAATGTATCTGATACTTGGGAAGTCTGTCTAACGGATATATTCATTTTAAACTGAATATTCAAAATCTTTTAACATCTATAAATTGAAGATCAATTGGAAGATGAAGGCAAGAGTTCAATTTACAAATCTACCAACACTTGTTCAAGTAACAAGTCAAAAAACTCTTCAAGCAAACTCTAGCTCTCTTCATTATACCTTTGGATAATTATTTACTGAGTTTGTCTTTCATTTATCTCAAACAAGTGTTGAGAAGTTTCAAGATCTCAAACACTTTTATCATACACATCATTCATAACTCAAGTCTATCTTTTACTTTAGATTGAGTGTGTTTGTAAAATTCCTTTCAAGGATTAAAGGTGATTGTAAAAATGCTTTCTAGGTTGAAAGGTGAAGATTGTAACATATCAAGGTTGATATGGATTGGTGGTGTAAAAACCAAGAACATTCTTCGTTTTGAACACTTAGTGAAAAATCTCATGGTTTTGAGGAATGGACATAACCCGGATTGGGTGAACTAGGATATATCTCTGTGTGATATCTCTTCCCTTATCTATTTACTTTCTGTAAAATGCTTAAGTTTTTGATGAAGACAAAACGATCAACCGCTTTGAAGTCTCAACAACAACAAGGTTTTTTCATTATCAAAAAGGGGGAGAATGTAAATACTTGTGTTTTTTATGAAGACAAAAACCAAGGAAAGTGATCAAGTTGCAAGCTAAAAAAGAATTCGAACAATAAAAGTCAACTATGGTTAAATATGCTAGAAGTCTTATAATGTAAAGGTACATGGTGCAATCTAATATTCTTATATTTCAAATGCACATGAGAATCTTTCATTTTAGCATATGCATCAAAAGAGTTTTCAAAATGTCAAAATGCATTAACAACGTTTGAAAATCAAGTTTTTGACAAAAATCAATATTGTATTCGAATACAACATGTTGTCGTCGAATACATATTCAAGTCAGTAGTAAAAACTGAACATCTGTATTCAACTACGAGACAATGTATTCGAATACGATTGCTAAGTCAGTATCTAAAACATGACTTTTCGAATCCGAGACAATGTATTTGAATACGAGTGCTAAGTCAATAGCTAAAACTGGACTTTTGCATTCGAATTAGTGTATTCGAATATGAGACAATGTATCTATATACAAAACACCAAGTCAGTGGCAAAATTCATTGATCCGTATTCGAATACAAGATGTAAAATTTGAATAAATATGAATGTTACAAGAAGTGTATTCGAATACACACTTGCTGTATTCGAATACAATAGGAAACAATGCAATTTTCAGATCTAAAATTGTTCTAGATCATTGCATTTGTTTATCAAACCTCTAGGAACGAATTCCGCTGATCTGAAGTGATGTATAAGGAATATAAATACTTCATAGCTTCAAACATAACGAATTAATCTTTTCACAATCTTAACATCAATCTTAGAACAACTTTGAACAAACTTTATGAAATTTTTTGATTTATTCAAAGTCTTTCTTTCATATTTCAAGTACAGATTTTACATTGTCATATCATTGAGAAAGGTTCTCTATTGTACTTGAAATTATATCAGACTGCTATCATTATACCAAAAAGCATAAACTGTTATATCTTATTGATCTAAGTCAAAATCAGTATTGCTAAACCATTCAAGTTATTGTTGTAAATTGAGGAAAGTGGTGTACTTTCTTCAAGTGTTATAAATTGAGGAAAGTGGTGTTCTTTCTTCAAGTTTTGTAAACTAAGATAGTGGTGTGCTATCTTAGGGTGATTGTTAGGAGTTTGTAACAAAGGTCCTAGGGTGGGACTTGTACTTATTCTAATAATAGTAAAAAATCTCTTGTGGTGTGCAAGAGGAATGAATGTACCCTTGGTCATAAGGGGAACCAGGATAATATCATTGTGTTCTTTATTTTTCTGTCATTTATCTTTGCCATATACTATCTTAAATCAGAAAAATCAATCACCAAATCTCTAAAAACAAGAAAATTTCTAACACTTTCATTATGTTTGATTATCAAGTTAAATAGATAAGTTTAATTGTTGATTTAACTAACTAAGAACGTTCTCCATTTTCTGGTTAGAAATCAAGAACGTTCTCTGTTTTCTGGTCAGAAACCAAGAACGTTATCAGTTTTCTGTTTTCACAACTAAGATCAATCTTGAGTTATTTTCTTAAATTTTTAACATAAAATTTTAAATAAGAACATTTACAATTCAAACTCCCCTTGTAAATCGACATTGCTACTTTAGTTTTCAGTTCTATAATCGATGTATTTTATGGATAGAATTGTGGTTGTTGAGTTAGTAAAAAAAATTAATTATTAAAATTACACTTTTCTATTAGGCCCAGCTTAAATATTAGTACAAAGCCTCCAAAATCTTTAAGACGACTCAGGACCAAATACATTAATTTTTAACCAAATTATAATTTAGATGTCTATTATAAAATAAAATGGAGGAAATAATTTATGAAACAAATTACAAAAATAACTACCATAATTATAAAATAAAATATATTTTCTAACATAAATTCCAACTATTTTGAGTTGTAAGTTTTATTTAAAAATATACAAATCAAATGATCTTATGATCACAATAATTTAACAAAAATTAATTAAATTAATTTGATATTTTTGTGCGGGTTTAAGTCTAAGTTGAACTAAAACAATAAATCCAACATTTGTTGATTCGAAATATAATTTCACGTAATTTTAAAATAGATTATCTAATATTCAAAATAAACATTATCTTTTTTATTTTTATTTTTATCAATATTAATATCTTAAACAATGTATAGTATTTAAATATATTTTAATAATTATATATATATATATATTATAATTAAAAAATTTTTTATTAATAATATAAATATAAATTTAATTTATATACATCGATAATATAAAAATATATCTAAATATAAAATAAAATATTTTACTACATGATCGATTAATACAAATTAAATTGAAATTTACACTATTAATACAAATTTAGTGGCATGTCTTAGTCAGCTCTGGGTTTTCCCATTCAACACCACAAAGACAACATAGACTAATTTCATGACTAAGTACCACCACATTTGTCTCACAACTTTATAGAGGAAAAAACATATTTAAATTTACTATTAATTACAAAGTATAATTGACAAAAAAAAATTAAAATGTATTGGAATATAAGATTGATACTCTTTTTGATATAAATTCTTTTCGCAAATATATGTGATAGTTATTGTGGGATAAGAGATATTAAATTTTACTATTTTTTAATGAAATTATTTATATGTTTTCTAAAATTTCTTTAAATGTGTATTATTTAAATCAACTTAATTATTTTTCTCTCTACTATAAATAATTTGAGATAATTTTAACAATAATAACTAATACAACTTTGAATATCACATTTATACATAAATGAAACAAAGGAGTAAATATTAATATATATTCTTTTAAGAAGTAAAAAAAACCGAAACTTGCTATATTTATATTAAACAAAAATATTTTAAAAGAAAAATAATTAAAAATGATCGTACATGTATGAATAGTATAAAAAAATGTATATTATAAATCAATAATTCTTATTAATTATGAATATGAGTGTAAAAGTGTTTACATTCAGTCTATACCAAGAATATTTAAACCATAGAATAAACTATAGAATAAAAAGGTAACACCTTCGCACCATCAATCAATATCAACCAATTGCATAATGTTGGTTAATGTCTAAGTTGACCAAAACCACTATCACCTATAAATATATAGCTATATAGTTTCAGCATAAACATTTTATTACACTTTGACCTACCTTTATGTGTGTTATTCCGTTACCTACCCAAAAAGAGGGATCTAGAAAGACATACATAGAGAAAAGAAATTAAAATGAAATATACTACACATTAGGAAGGTGACAAAGTTGTTAACATACCCAACATTAGTTTAATCTTGGCTTTCAAACCAAACATGATGTGTACCTTCTATGTGTTGCTACTTGATAGATGACCTACAATTTTGAAAGCCATTTCTCAACCATATATTATATAGTTTGTAAACTAAGCAATAAAAAATCTTAGTGCAACCAGCTTCTAGTTCCTTAGCCCCTACCATTTTCATACACATTATCACTAAAATTAATTTTAATTTTAATTTATATACATAGAACATAGATCGGCATAATTATGATTACTTAATCATTACATTTTTTTGGTACACCTTAATCATTACATTTACCATTAATAATCTAAAGATTGAGATTATGTCTTTTAATTAATTTGGGACATATATTAACCACTTATTATTGGTTAATGAGTGGCTATTGTATGGTAAATAAAGAAGCATGCTACATTCTACATTGAGCTTCAGAAAGCATACAAGAATCCTATTTCTAATAATAGTGTAAAAAATCTAATAAAGATCTTTAACTCAAGTGAGATCATATCTTTTTATCGAATACTATCCATGTTTCTTTCACCTACTATTATAAAAATACTCATATTTAGTAATTTCTTTATAAAATACTCATATTTAGTCTACTATTATAAAAATAACACATCTTTAAAATAAATTTACTACTTCATCAACTTTTTTTAATACCCGTGATTTTTTATAAATTTATTACTTCATTATGTATTATTTATAAATAATATTCTTATTATTATTATTATTTTTATTCATTAATATACTTCATCTAAGTCAATTAAAATAAATTAAAAATATAAAAAATTTCTAAAATTGAAATCTAAGTTTTTACGACGTTTTATTCTAATTTCATAAGTATTATTCATTCTACATCATACTATTATATGTCACGCTATTTAAAATATCTCATGTCATTATTTTTTAATTAAAAAAATAAGAAACTAAAAATGTCGACTTTTAATATAGGAAACGAATTTCATAAATTACTAAAAATAGATGACTAAAATTATAATTAATCCTTTAATTTATTAGATACATTTATTGTTATTTTTCTAAACATAATGCTTATTAATTAATCTACTTATCTTAAAAATAAAAGACAAATTAGATACATTTATCTAAGAAGGACAATTTATGTACAAAGGGCACTTATTTCCAAACCGTTATATTTTCGATGTAATATTTTTTACTATCTCTTTATAATATTAATAATGTATCAATATTTATAAAGATAATTTAATAAAATTAATAGTTTTTTTATTTATTCATTTTTTAATATATATAAAATAATTAAATAATTTAATTATTGTGAGACGGAGCAATTAGTATTTCTACTTTTTAAATTGATTAATCAGTTTCCTTTAAACAAATGTTAGCGAAATCTTGTAAGAAAGCATTAATTAAATATTATTGATTTCTGCTAATTAAACATTATTAAACATAATGATGAATTAGGTTCTGAAACTAAAACTGATGGTCATTATTTTATTGGTTAACTTTCTACGCTACATTAGTGGGGAGCACAGAGAAAATTTTGGAAGTTACATCACAAATACCTTCCTTGTTCTTAAATACTCCCTCTGCACGATTATAAGATCCTTTTGTCACATTTATTTATATTCTTAGGTTCTTACATAGAGTAATTATTAGATAGAGTAAACCATCTTCTTTCTTAAAATTGTACCTATAGGTCGAACATTTTAATTAGCATTCCCTCTAGTCCTATTTATAAGAATAAGATGACAATCTATTATATATATTTAAAATAGAACTCCGAATACTACCTCATCTCTGAATGCTACCTCACTCCCCTCGAATGCCATCTCCACCTCATCTCTGAATACTACCTCACTCCCCTCGAATGTCACCTCATTCCTGAATGTCACTTATACAAATATTTTCTACATCAGCCAAAAAGCTGATGTGGACCTCTCCTATTTTCTTCCCTTTTCCTTCAATCCTCCTCTCAATCCCTAATATTCTAATCTTTTTAATTCAATCCTCCTCTCAATCCCTAATATCCTCCTCTCTTTATGGTGAGTAATGATTTTATACGTTAAAAATTCAATTACTCATTAATGTCAATCCATTTATAATTTCTTTCCGTCAATCTATTTTTTTTGTAATATTTTATAAAATAAAAATATATTTTCTATTTGACAGAAAATACATTTATTAAAAATAATCATAAAATACGAATATATGAAAAATTATTAAAAAAAGTTACTTCTAATTATTAAAATATATAAATTTATTTAAAATTATAATATATATATATATATAAATGAATATATTTAAAAAATATAATGAACAAAAGTTTACTATATATATATTCTGAAAAAATATGTTAACACTAAATTTTTCTCAATTAAATTATATATTTATAATTGAATACTATTTTTTATTTTAATTTTTCTTATTATAATGATGATTTGAATGTTAAAAAAATTAAGTATTGTATCAAATTAAATTATTTTTTAATAGAATTTATTTTTGATACATATCAATATAACAATAATTCAATTGCACAAACAATTAGTTAAAATATTTAAATACCTAAAATTGATTTAAAATATATGTAAATCTTTAATAAAATAAATTTCAAACTCTTGGTGAAATATAATCAATAATTTTTTTTTACAACA
>JBBPBS010000207.1:10504370-10537536 GCA_037974835.1 Cicer judaicum | reverse complement strand
ATTTTATAATATTATTAGAAATTTACTAATGTTAATAATTTATATTATTAGTCATTAAATTCAATGAAAAAAAAAAACCACTTAATCACTCCTAAATATCAACATAAATATTCTTTATCTAATCATCCTTCCTCTTTTATGAACAATTATATTATTCCACTTATGGTGAGTAATAATTTTATACGTTAATAATTCAATTACTCATTAATGTCAATCTATTTATAGTTACTTTCAATTTATGTCAATCAATTTTTTTTAGTAACTTTTTATAAAATAAAAATATATATTCTATTTGACAGAAAATACACAAATTTATTAAAAATAATCATAAAATACGAATATATGAAAAATTATTAAAAAAGTTACTTCCAAAATTTATTAAAAACTATTATATTATTAAAAACTCTTATTTATTAAAAAACATATATAATAGATAAAATATTACTTACAAAATTTATAAAATTAATTAATATCTGCGCAGCGCGCGGGCCATAATCTAGTTAACATAATTTTTAAAGTGATTAGATTTGTTCAAAGCATGTACGAACATTAATCTCTTAGGCACATATTAATATTTTATATTTTTATAATACTATTGAAACATGAATATATATTTTAGTTTCAGTTATTATAGTCTATTTTTCAATAATGAAATTATACTTAGGTTCAATTCTATATTAATCAAGCACATAAAAACATTAAGAAAAAAAATATATGAATAATCAAATACTTTATAATTGCATAAATAATATGTAAAAATTAAAACTACAATGATTCAAGGAAGTTCATTTATTCCCTAATCAATAGAAAAATTAGTTAATAATTAATAACATAATAACAAGGAATAAGATGAAATTACACACAAGAAAGATGAAACGAATTTTCAACAGTTAAATTTTCAAGTTCTTAGCTTTCAAGATGTGCCAAATATGATCTTCAATGCCTCCTATAGATTAGAATCCTTATAAAATATGAGTTTTTAGCTTAAATAGGACTTTGGGATACATGTTAACACATTACTAGAAATATGGGTGTATTACTATTTACTGCGATGAACATCAAACTCTATCACCAATTGCACTCTAGCGCATGGTTGTATACAATGTCTTGCTTAGATTAAATGCTTTGCAATATTCAATAAACACATTTTTTCTTTCAAATTTATCTTTCTCTCATTTGACTTTTACATTTCAAATTAAGTTTCAGTGTATTCATGAAAGTTGAATATATAATTGTTAACTATCATTCACAACTAATTTAACTTTATTTGGTCATATGCAACTCTATATATGATAAAAATACTGCACGTGAGTGATGTTACCTTTTCACAAAAATTCAGTATTGCGTTAAGACAATTAAACAAAATAAAACTACACAAAATAAAATGTAAATTGTGATAAAGAAAGAATAAACACTTTATTTATCCAAATACAATTTATTCAATATAACTCTAAAACGAACATTAAATAAAAATAAAATAAAAACTAAACAAACGACTCAAAATAACTCTAAAAATAATGATTGATAAAGGTTCATCACTTATACAGCTGCTGTTTGTAGCCACCACCGCCTCCATTCTCGATCATCAAGATAGGTCTACCGCCACCATGTTAATCGTGACTTGGTTTTCTATTGTTTGACACCAGTTCCCTGTTTGTGGTTGTCGTTCTCTGTCTATTTTGTCCCTATCTTGTTTCATATTCTTTCAACAGGTCATTGAGTTCATCACATTCGCAATCTTTTTTATTAAGAAGATTCTCACTCGTACAAATTCAACACATTCGGGTTCTCGTTTTGTTTAACATAGTTCTTAATGCAAATTCAAAGCATCGGTGTGTTTGGTTTTGGTGCTTCCATGGTAGCCATTTGTAAACCACTGTCATAGTTTGTTCCTCCATTCACCTCACTGCAAGAAAAACACTATTTTGTGGCCAACTTTATAAATATTTTGTGGCCGAATAAAACCCTCACAAATTAGTGACCGAAAAAGCCCTCACAAACACAAAAATTGAAATTGGTCTTTATTTATGGCTGAAAAAACCCTCACAAATTCTTAAACATTTAACTGGATTTTGTGGCTTCCTAAGCCCTCACAAAATCACAACGTTGTGATTTTGCGAGGGCTTAGGCAGCCACAAAATCCAGTTAAATGTTTAAGAATTTTGTGAGGGCTTTTTGAGCCACAAAATATAAATTTTGTGAGGGGCAAGGCCGCCACAAAACACTGAAGTGACATGTCCATTTGTGGTTGCATAGGCCTCTACAAAACCAAGTGACCTTTATTGTTTCTGGCTACAAAGGCCGCCACAAAGGAATAATACTAACGTTGGAATTTCTGGCTGCAAAGACCGCCACAAAGGTTAAGACCGTTACATTTTGTGGCGGCAAAGGCCGCCACAAACAACATTAGTACCGTTGGCAGTTCTGGCCGCCCAGGCCGCCACTAATTCCTAATATCCGTTGGTCATTGTGGCTGCTTTGGCCGACCCAAAGGATCAAGCATATCCTATATATATTACTCCACTCCTCTTTCATTTTTTTCACTTCTAACTTCTCTCTAAAACCTCATTCTAACTATTTTCTCCACCTTCTCTCTACAAAAAATATTCATCAAACTTTATTCAATTTTGGTAAGTTTATATTATATTATATATGTAGTTTTTTAATTTTATTTTTTGATTTGATTTAAGTAATTAATATTATTGAATTTTTTTTTTACAGTGGTTGTTAATTACTTCGAAGACTTGTAAGCTTCGTATGTGAAAGCTTCAAGTCAAATGCTACTTGACATCAAGTTAGTATTTTATATATTTTAAATTTAGATTAGTAAATATATATTATTTTTTAGATATAGATTAGTAATATATATATGTGTGTGTGTTATTATAGATTTATTTTAAAAAAATAAGAATGATGTTGTTTACATAATATATCATAAATAAAAGTTTTAAACACGGGTAAAATATATTGATTTTAATATAACTATTTTTTAAAAAAAATATTATTAAAACTGATGATATTATTATTTTGTGTTATAATTAAGTCTTGATACATATTAGTATAGTTTATTGATTGTTAATTAGTGTTGATATTTTTTGTTAGTCTTGATTATTAAAAAAAACATCATTTAAAAATTTATTTCGGTTTATATAATGATATAGTCTTGATAATAATTTATTATATTTTTTGTAAATTAATTAATAATCCCCTAATTGACATATATGCCAAAGTTATTGATTTTAATATATATAACTATTTTTTAAAAAAACATTATTAAAATTGATGATATTAATTATTATTTTTTGTTATAAGTATTGATACATATATATATATATATAGTTTATTTTTTGTTAGTATTGATATTTTTTGTTAGTCTTGATTATTAAAAAAATATAATTTAAAATTTTATTTCAATTTATATAATTATTGTATTGATAATAATTTATTATATTGTTTGCAAATGCATGCTCCCCTAATTGACATATAAATTGTATGTCAAAATTTATATATAATGCTTTTGAAAAATAAAGCAATTAATATATATATATATATAATATATACATGGACTTAGACCGTAGTTGGATGTACGATATGAATTTTCCTGGAAGAAAGGGTCTTAAACAAAGTTTTGCTAATAAGGTTGAAGACTTTCTCAATTTTGCGAGAGTGCAAAAATTTGTCAAAGATGAAGGGGGAATGAGATGTCCATGTTGTTTATGTCGATGTAGACGGTTTAAAAGTGAAGATGAAATAAGAGTACATTTGTATGCAGATGGATTTATGCCTAACTACTGGATTTGGACTAATCATGGGGAGGAGTCTCTAGTGGCGCCTAATACTAGTATATATGTGGAGAATTATAACATAGGTCCTTTAAGTAGTACTAACATGTTATGTATAGATTATTATAACTATCAACACTTTGAGGCGATGAATGATATGATCTCGGATGCTATTGGGGTTAATTTGTCATTCAATGAAGATCAATATGACGATATCGATGGACTTCCCAATGAAGAAGCTCAGAGATTTTGTGGTCTTTTGAAAGAGACAAATAAACCGTTGTTTGAAGGTTCTCCAAACTCAAAGTTATCAATGTGTATTAGACTATTAGGTCTAAAGTCTCAATTTCATGTTCCTAATTTAGCTTTGGATTTGATGACTAAAATGATTCTAGACGCAACACCTGTTAGAGATGGTTTGCCACAAAGTTATTATGATGCGAAACGGTTAGTGTCAAAGTTAGGATTAGGTGTCAAAAGGATTGATTGTTGTGTTAAAGGTTGCATGTTGTATTATGACAATGAATTTGGTATGAATTATGCTAACTTAGTTGAATGCAAGTTTTGTCAACAACCAAGGTATCACCAAAGGAATAACTCTAGGGTAAGTAGGGGAAAATAAATTCCAAGGAAAGCAATGTTTTACCTATCTATTGTATCAAGATTGAAAAGATTGTTTGCATCAATACAAACTGCAGGACAGATGACGTGGCATTATGAGAATAGAAGAAATTCAAGTGAGTTGCGACATTCGTCTAATGGTCAGGCATGGATACACTTTGATCAAATGCATCCTGATTTTGCGTCAGATCCACACAATGTAAGACTTGGATTATCCTCAGATGGATTTACGCCTTACATACAAGCATCGTCTACTCCTTATTCTTGTTGACCGGTTATTGTTACTCCTTACAATCTTCCTCCTGATATGTGTATGTCAAAAACTTATATGTTCTTAGCTGTTGTGATACCAGGTCCTTCTAATCCTACAACTGGTATTGATATTTTTTTACAACCTTTGATTGACGATTTGAAGAGGTTGTGGAATGGTGTCTTGACATATGATATTGCTCGGAGATAAAATTTTATGATGAGAGCTGCATTGATGTGGAGGATTAATGATTTCCCTGCTTATGGGATGTTGTCAGGATGGGGCACCCATGGTAAATTAGCTTGTCCTATTTGTATGGAAGATACAAAAGCATTTACTTTAAAATTTGGTGGGAAAGCATTGTGGTTTGACTCGCATCGTAGGTTTTTACCTGCTGATCATGCATTTAGAAGGAACAAAGCTGCATTTATAAAGGGCTATGTAGAAAGTCTAGGACCCCCGCTTAAATTGACATCAGAACAAGTTTGGAATAAAGTAAAAGATATGCCAAAAGTACATGTTGTTAATGGTGTGGCTTGTAAACCACAAGGTTACGGACAATGGCACCATTGGACAAAAAGATGTATTTTTTGGGATCTACTGTATTGAAAAGATAATCTTTTGAGACATAATCTTGATGTTATGCATATTGAGAAAAATTTCTTTGACAACATATTTAATACTGTGATGAATGTGAAAGGGAAAATAAAAGATAATGACAAAGCTAGAAAAGACATAGGTATATATTACAGAGGACTAGATTTGTTGTTGGTGGAACAAAACGGCAAGATCCTAAAACCTCGTGCGAATTACACTTTATCTACTGATGAAGCCAAATCTGTTTATCGTTGGATCAAAGAGTTGAAGACACCCGACGATTATTGTTCTAATTTGGCAAGATATGCTGATGTGGAAAATAGGAGGATGCATGGGATGAAAAGTCATGATTGTCATATATTTTTAGAGTGTTTACTTCCTATTGTCTTTAGTGCTTTACCGACACATGTATTGAACCCACTTATTAAAGTGAGTCAATATTTTAAGAATTTGTGTTCTTCAACACTCATTTATAAAGATCTCATCAAGATGGAAAATGACATTCTGATCATTCTATGTAAGTTGGAGAAAGTATTTCCTCCTGGGTTTTTTGATTCCATGGAGCATCTCTCAATGCATCTTGCAAGTGAAGCTAGGTTTGGTGGACCAGTTTAGTATAGATGGATGTATCCATTTGAAAGATGATATATATATATATATATATACACATATACTTAATTTTCAATATACTTCAACTTATATATACACGAAGCTTATTGTACATCTCTTTGTATATTATAGGTTCATGGGTTATTCAAAACGGTCGATGAAAAACAAAGCTAGAGTTAAGGGTGCAATTTGTTCATCTTACCTACACTGTGAAACAACACACTTTTGTTTTCATTATTTCAACAACGAAACATTGTCACCAGTTAACGGAAGAAACGCTACTGATAGTGTTATACGTCATCCACATGCTTTATTAGTTTTTTGCTTGTCTGGTCATCATGCTGGTAGGGATTTTCTGGCCAAGCGACAAAATATTTAATGTGACACATGTTCACATTTTGATTAACTGCACTGAAGTTAAACCATACATTGAGTACATTTCACCAAATTCCTCTTCTTATTAATTATATTTAATTATATGATTAAATTGATATTCACCATTTATATGGTCGTCGATCAGGGCATTTTTAACTACGGGACAATCATCTGATGATATACATTCAAATTTCCCATTATGGTTTCAACAACAAGTGCATCTCAAAGAATAAACTCTTATCAACATCCACTTAAGGCACTTATCTATGGGCCCGAGTAGAAGTTTCAAAGAATGGCACACCTATTACGTCAATGGATACAAGTTTCACACTGAATCTTGGACTAAAGGAAAAGAAACAATTAATAGTGGAGTTTGTATAAAAAGTGTCTCTGATAGTGGTGTAGTAGAAGATTTCTATGACATAATTGAGCATATTTACGAAATTGACTACATCTTCCTAGATTATGCGAAAAAGTGGTGTTGTTTTACTGTAAGTGGTTCGATCCATCTAGTAGAGGAACTAAAATAAATTTGATGTCCAATACTGTAGACATTCGTATGAGCAAATAATATCCACGGTTTTATATTTTATATATATATCTTTATTTATGTGAGTGTTATAATTTATTTATGTATATTTCATTATTAATTAATTTATGTTAATTGTACACACACACATATATAATATTATATATATGTATGGATATGGATATGGATATATATATATATATATATATATATATATACATGACTTCTGTGTCGGGAGTAGGAGGATCAGGAGGAGCAGGAACGGTGGCAATACGAGGAATATCCAAAACATCACGTGGTAAGAAAAAAGTTGCTAAACCACGTGTTGTTTGTGACACCCTAAATCCCAAAATAATATATATATATATATATATATATATATAATAATTTATATCATATTCCTATAAAATTTGTAGCGGATAAATAAAATTATATTTTAAAGAAAATAAAAACTTTTGTAACTAATTTAGGATATCACGTTTCTCAAAGTACACATTCAACAATTCAAATTTAATTGCGATTTCGCAAACGCAGGGCCCAGCTAGTCAAACACAAACAACGAAGGAGATGAGTTTTGAAATCATGTTAATAATATAATATGAGTAAGAAGAACACGCAAACAATCATAATAGAATCGTATCATAATCACTTTACGATATATCAAAATATTTAATTAAATAGTATCATACTATAACATCAAAGTCACTCAAGTAAAATAATCATCTCATTATAATATGCATCAAATCATCTAATTAATATTACCTTTGAAACACATCAATCACAACAAAACAATCACAAGGAAATGCAATGCTATGCATGAGCTTAGACTCTACTTCACAATGTGGTACTATTCTAACTCTGAAGTACTTGGTTAGGAGGCCATGATACTATGCCACCATCCTGGTGGACAGACAATTCAAATTGGCCCTGTCCTCACAGATCCCCTCAACTCAACCCGAGACACATATACACGACAATCGAGGTAAACGTGTGTTGCATGGTAGCTCCCGACATTTGAAGTGCTACCTCCAAGTCACCTAGGAATTCCCCACCGGAATACCTCCAAGGTCTAACAATCTTGCCTTAAGGCTCGACAGCAGACCGTCTTGATCAGCCTCATCCAGTTGTACATCCCCAGATACACTAGGCTTGTCAAGCCCTACCTATATGATGAAAAAATAATCTTCACTTCACAAATTCACGATATTTATTTTCTCCCCTCGTTAGCTTAGACTACTCCATTAAGAGCACCATATTTAAGAATCATCACTATCTCATCAAGTATGGGGTACTTCAATATTTTCATCACAATTTTATAATATCATTAATCATAAATAATCATGATCATCAATCAAAAATTATCATTATCATCACGTAAGCATATATCAAACCATGCATCCATATTTTATTATCACATCACATAATTTCATCTAAGCAATCATGTACACATAATTTCATTCAACATCCAACATCACAATAATAACAAATATCAACTACCACACAAGTATCGAAAATTAAATCAATCAACACCTTATAAAATTTTCTATTTCACATTTTAATCTCACAATTCTCATATTTCAAATTAATCAATTTATCTCTCAAAGGGCTACTGCCGTACGTAGCAAGCCCCGGATGAATCGTTGGAAAATACGGTTTTCCCGTTCATCTCACAATATATTATATTCATGAATTCAAACGCTCTCTCACCCCTTACCTTATTTTGACGCTTTCACACATGAATACGATTCCACGAGCGAACAACCGTTGTTCATTGACTCTTTTTCCTTCAATCGATCTAACTCGACAGTTTATGGGTAAACGTCAAAAATAAATTATGAGGAGATATTCTAAAAAACTAAATTCGAAATTTGGTCAAAGAAAATTACCATAAATCAGAAAAACAATCAGTGGATAATATATCCACTTTTCACACGGTCGTTTTGGCGTTGGTTTCACTCAAATCGGACTTACGGTGAAGGAGAACGGTGCAAAATAACGAATTCTACAAACGAAGAAGTCGGGTATTTTAGATAGAAATTGGGGTTGTTAAAAATCTAGAAAATTATGTTTAATTGACGAGTTAAATGAATGAAATAACATACTCAAATTTGGATGAGAACGGAGAAGCTTTTACGGAACAGTTATCGATCACCGTTGTCAAAAACGATAGGTTGTTGTTGTGTTTACTCTTTGGTTCTACGGCTTCCCATTCAACTCCCTTCCATTTTCTTTGTTTTGTTTTATTTTAGTACAAATCAGGGTTCACAAGGTCTCTTTATTTATGTTTTTGTTTTGGAAAGCGGCGGATAGAAAACAAGCAACAAAACCTAACAAATTCATCTAAATATTTGTAAAATTCGTTAACAGCCCATGCCTACCTTATATATATCAATCAGATTCTACAATTTAGCTTGCCCTATATATTTTAATGTATCATTATTATTTATTTATCTATTTATTTTAAAGAAACAATTATATAGATATTTATTTATATTTTTAATAATATGTTTAATTAGGTTTTATTCTTCTGTATGGATCTAACCCATAAAACACATTTTTATAATAACTATAATTATTACTATAATATTTCTCAAAATCAACCCATAAAAATACTATCATCTTTATAAAATAGTCAAAACGATTAAATAAATATAACATCAACAATTTATATTAATTACTAAATCACAATAAAGATGTATAAAATCATCATGTCATATGTTATACATAAAAGTAAAGGAAATCAATCACAATATTTCTAATATCTCAAGATAGTTATTTATAAATTAAATAATTTAAAATAGAAAGTAGTTATAAATAATTGAAATATAACTATGTACATACTTAACATCAATCTAATGCACAGAAAAATATTACATTAATTGGATACACGTATATACACGTAAAATCGCATAAAATATTTTATTTTTATATTTAAATATTACACTAAAATACTATTATTTTTAGAAAAATATATAGAATAATAAAATAAATATTTATTATTTATATTGCTCATTAAATATAACATCTATCAAACCAACACATCATAGAAAACATCCTTATAACAAAAATTATTCACGAAATTTATCAACATATATTCTAAAATAATTTTAACATCAAATTAATTATTTAAAATCCTATTTAATTAATAAAATAGTTTATTATCAAATTTAGGGTGTTACATTGTTAATGACCCATTTCTCATGCCGATGCCGACCATTGGTACTAGTGGTGGAGCTATTCCTCTATATCCGGAGGTCCCAGTAGAGCCTTATACCATAAACGAAATAATGAAACCTGGATGTGTTGATTACTACAACCGCATTGTCATCATTCCAGAAGGAGATGAGTATGTAAACTATGATTGATTTAATTATGATTGTTAAATATTTCATTATTGCATGTTATATTATTAATTTTATTAATTCACATTTTATATTTAATTTGAAGTTATAGTAGAATTTTTTGAAAGATAGAAATATTAGCAAAATATCTTGTAGGAGTAATACTCATGAAAGAAAGTAAACAACAACTATACGATATTTGTATATTCGTTCTACCGTCAATGATGAGAATTTTGCAAAGGTGATTTCTAAGATAACAAAAAAGAATATGCACAAAGAAGCCAAAATATATAATACATGTGCAAGGGTCAACAAACCTTCTTAATTTGATTTAAATGCAATTTTAGTACTTCTATTTTATCTAATTTATAATTTTGGTCCATTTATTTCTAATTTTGCAATTTTAGTTCTTCTATTTTAATTGATTCATAATTATGGTTCTTGTATTCTTAACTTTGCAATTTTACTCTCCCTATTTTAATTGATTTTTAATTTTAATCCATCTATTTTTAATTTTAAAATTTTGGTTCCCCTAAATCTTAAAATTGAGATATTTTATTCAATATATATATATATATATATATATATATTAATTAATAATTAGAGCTAGTAATTTAAATTAATATTAATAATCTTATCACAATTATACTATTTTTTTATATATATAAAAAATTACTGGCTCTAATTATTAATTAAAATAACCATAATATGAAATAAGGGATCAAAATTATATTTTTACTTTTTAAATTTTTTTGTGAATGTATACTTTTATTTATTTTTTTAAAGGTGTATATAAAATCATAATAATTTTTAAATAGGTAAAAATGTATTTTCAACCATCTTATTTTATTTTGTGTTTATTTTAATTAATAGGTTTAATTACAATTTTGGTCCCACTATTATAGTTGAATCACAAAAGTAGTCCCCCATTTTATTTATCCCAATTTTGATCCCCAAATAGAATTTTGGTAAAAAAATTTGATAAAATATAGGGACCATAAAATTTTGATCCCCACTATCATAGATTTCATGTACAATTGTTGCACCACGAGATCTTGAGGCATGTTGTGACTTAAATAAACGCAAAAAAATGACACTTCGTGAAATTTTGGACCAAAATTTTGTTTGAAAACTAAAATTGTGGAACTATTTTCGTGATTCAACTAAAATAGGAGGACCAAAACTACAATTAAACCTAATTAATAATAAAAGCTAGCAATTATTTTAAAAATTATTTTTAAAATATGAGTAGTGAATTTTTTTTTAAAAAACATGAGCTATAATTTAAAAAAAAAAATAAGTCCAAGTAATCATTAAAAAAAAAATAAAACAACGTCATCATCGAGCGAAATAATATTAATAATTAAATATATAGGAGGACAAAAGTCCCAATTTTAAAAAATAGAGGGACTAAAATTGTGAAATTAGAAATAGAAACATAAAAATTAAAAATTAGTTAAAATAAGAGGACTAAAATTGATAAATTAGAAATAAGGGGATCAAAATTACGAATTAGTTAAAATAAGAGAACTAAAATTACAAAATAAAAAATAAAAAGACCAAAATTATGAATCAATTAAAATAAGAGGACTAAAACTATATTTAAGCCTTTTTTTTTTCTTTCCTTGTATTTAGTTTGTGTTCCTCAATTTTTATTTTTCCTTGTTTCTTAATAAATTTGTAGCTTATTTAAAAAGAATTACTCTTTAATAGAAACGAATAATTTATGTTTTCTTCTTTAGTAACATAAAATATGTACAATAATTAAATATTTTGGCCAAAAAGTATTGTCTAAGGTATACAAATAAAAGAATTTTGTACCAGACACAAGTTTTATTTTTTACTATGGTATCAAAAAGTCTTATCTAATCAATAGAAAAATTTATTATTTTAATGGTGAAATAAACTTGCATGATACAAGACTTATCTTATTTGTGGACCATAAAACTGAAACAAACAAAAATTGATCCACTCAAAGACTTTGAAATTGGCCCTATGAAAAGCACAAAGAATTTTTTTAATTGAGCCACATATTTAAAATTGGCCCTATCTAGGAAGGAAATTAGAAGAAAAAAAAATTGATACTCTCAAATACTTAAAATTGGTCCTATGAAAAAGTACATCGAATTTTTTTAAGCGAGCCACATATATCTTTTAAATTGGCCCTATCTAGGAAGCAAATTGGAAGAAAAAATAATTGATACAGTCAAATACTTAAAATTGGTCCTATGAAAAAGTACAAAGAATTTTAATATTTGAAAGGCTCTAGCTAGGAAGGAAAGGAAATAGTGATTAATAACAAAAAAATATGTGTCTAATTGAGGAGATTAAAATAATAACTTCAATTCCAAAATTTCCATTATACACAACTTTATGTAACATGGAAGATATCACAAGATTATAATCTAGTTTCATTTCATTTGTCCTATTAAGGTCTACTAACTCTTGATTTCAAAGAATGGTTCTATCACTCACCTAACAAACTAAAACGACGTGGTAGCGAAGCACTTTTCATCTTATATAAGTGATTGTTGGACAGTCATTTGTGAATGCAACTTAAGGATTTGAAGTTGTAAAAGGAAAATAGAAAGTGAGTGAAAATGAATTATTGGGTTCGTGTACTACTTCTCATTTCTTGCATTCTTCCAGCTTTGGTCGAGTGCAAAGTTAGGCTTTACAAATTTCATGTGAGTAACGTTTTTTCTTGATCAATGTTTGAGTTAATTTAATAATTATCATGCATGTAAAAAAATAGTTTGCATGTTTAATTATATTAATTTTAATATTTTATCATGTCATAACTAATATTAGTTCTAAAAAACTTGCATGTGAATGATTATAGTTGGATTAATTAGTTGAAAAAAACATCCTGTAAAACTCTCAAGGAGTTGAATGTTAATATTTTCCAATTGACAATGTAAAATATTTATAAATTACAATTGTGTATTCCCCTAACCTATAATAATTTTCATATTAAAAAAAAAAAAATCCTAAAATAGTGCCACTTTTAATTTTTAATGAGTAGTATGTGCTCATTTCCAAACTATTACTTCTACTATATATTTATCATAGTAAAATTAATCAATGATTAGTAACGTTATTTAGACATGCATAATGAAAAATTCTCTAATTTTATGCTTCATTCTTTTATTTTTTTTTTAAGGAAAGCATTCATCTTTATTATCGATTATTAATTTGTTGTACATTTTAACAGAAAAATTTAATTTATATATATTATTAATATAAAGAATGTTTACATTTACTTAACTTTTGTTATAATTATATATAAAATTATATTAATAAATAATTATTATGATATATTAATAATATAATTTTTTTTACAATATTAAATGTATATAATAATTAAACTCTTTACAATAATGTTTTTTACATAAAATGGAATTTACTTCATTTGCGCCATTATAAGTTTTACATTAAAGAAAAAAAATTTAAAATCAGTGTTTTTTTGGGGTACAATGTAACCTTATATTTTAATGTGTAAGATTAATTATTTTATTCCAACTCAACTACAAATTAATCAGCACCTAATTAAGTATGGTTAATCCATCACTGAATTTCTTCCAACAACATGCAACAATCTATAAAAGTTTCCTCGAACTAATTTTAGTAGAATTAATTATTAATAATGAGTGTAGGTGGTGGCCAGAAATATCAGTAGATTATGTTCAAGCAAATCAATTGTGACAGTTAATGGGGAGTTCCCGGGACCCACTCTTTATGCAAGAGAAGATGATACAGTGCTAGTCAGAGTTGTGAATAAAGTCAACCACAATATTACAATCCATTGGTGAGTGACCCATCAAATCGTAATAATCCATTTTAATTTTTGCTTCAAGTTACATTAAGCATATTGTAACAAGAATAAGACTAAATAGTCAACAAAATTAACCATATTGTAACAAGAATAAGACGTATTTGGTGTTTTACAAATGAAATGTATCGATTTAAATTAGTCAAAATAGTTTTTACGGAATTAAAAGTAATTTTAATATTTCCGTAAAAAAAGTTATTCTAAAAATAATTAATTTAAATGGCATTCTACGTTACATTTTGAAGGACCCAAGGGGTTTTTTATTTTAATTAGTAAAGGAAATCTTCCAAATTTTAGAGGTCAAACAATTTAAACTCTCAAATTTGAGAACTAAAAATTAGTCAATTATATTTAAATCAATAATTAATTTAGTCTATTTATCAAAACATTTCTTTAATTATTTTATGTGAATTAATTTACATATTAATTTTAATAGTCTCTTACTGCATTAATACAGATTTAAAGCTTTTCAAATTGTAGTGCTAATTTTGAAAAATAAAATAATTAAATTAACCATTGTTTATCAATTTAGAAGACTAAATTTTTATTTTGTAAATCTAACAAATTAAATTAATCGATTCATATAATTTCAATTAATAAAAATTTCATTTGTCCTTAACCAATAATTCTCTGTATTTTTACTCAATGACAAGTTTGGACCTGTTGGAACATAAGTACTTCAAAAGTATATAATGGACCATATTGCAAAATTTATTACAGCTAATCAATAAAAAGTTTCAATTGGTTCAATGCTAATTAGTTATAATTATCAATAATGGCAGGCATGGTATTAGGCAATTAACAACAGGTTGGGCTGATGGACCTGCATATGTAACACAATGTCCAATTCTACCAGGGAATAGCTATGTGTACAAATTCACCATTACAGGACAAAGAGGAACACTTCTTTGGCATGCACATGTTAATTGGCTAAGGTCAACTGTTCATGGTGCCATAGTTATCTTGCCAAAGAGAGGTGTCCCTTATCCTTTCCCAAAACCAGATGAAGAATTGGTTTTGGTATTAGGTAAGTCAAAAAAAACAAAAAAATTATCTTTTGTTGATGAATTCAATTTTGTAACTTATAATTAGTAGTAATGATTGAAATAATTTTTTTTAATAATCTAACAATTACATTTATTTAATTGGTAGTATAAAAATTGTTTAAGTGTGCATGAATTAAATCAATTATTAATTGATCTTTAAATAGCATTCAATTTTGGAATTCTAATTTAAAATTTTTTATGGTGATAATTTATAAATTGTAGGAGAGTGGTGGAAATCTGATACTGAAGCTATTATCAATGAAGCTCTTAAATCAGGAATGGCACCAAATGTCTCAGATTCTCATACCATTAATGGTCTTCCTGGGAAAGTTTCCAATTGTTCTAATCAAGGTTTTTTTTTGGCATTACAATTATTCTTTTATTTTATTTGTTTTAATAAATCCAAATACAATTATTCTTCAATTTTGATATACTAACAAAAATGAAATATATAATATTCTTATTGATTCTTTTCATATGTTTGAATATATGCAGATGTTTTCAACCTACCAGTAGAAAGTGGAAAAACCTACCTATTAAGAATAATCAATGCTGCACTCAATGAAGAACTGTTCTTCAAAATAGCAAACCACAAACTAACAATAGTAGAAGTTGATGCAACATATGTAAAACAATTCCAAATTGAAACAATTGTAATAGCACCTGGCCAAACAACAAATGTGTTATTAACAGCAAACCAAAAAAGTGGAAAATATTTAGTGGCAGCTTCACCTTTTATGGATGCACCAGTAGCTGTTGACAATTTAACAGCCACAGCAACATTACATTATTCAGGACTTACTCTTTCAAACACCCCAACTTTTCTAACTACATCCCCTCCTAAAAATTCTACAGAAATTGCTAATAATTTTTTAAACTCTCTTAGAGGATTAAATTCCAAAACATACCCTGTTAATTTACCTTTAAAAATTGATCATTCACTTTATTTTACAATTGGATTAGGGCTTCAACCTTGTCCTTCATGTAAAGCTGCAAATGGTAGTAGAGTTGTAGCTGCTGTTAATAATGTAACATTTGTTATGCCAACTACTGCTTTACTACAAGCACATTATTTCAACATTGGAGGTGTTTTTACTACGGATTTTCCACCAAATCCACCTTTTTTTTATAATTTCATTGGGAGTGGACCAAAAAATTTGAACACTGATAGTGGTACAAAGGTTTATAGGTTGAAATTTAATGAAACTGTTCAACTTGTCATGCAAGATACTGGAATTATTGCACTTGAGAATCACCCTGTTCATCTTCATGGATTTAATTTCTTTGTTATTGGTAGTGGAATTGGAAATTATAATAGTACAACTGATTCCAAGAACTTTAATCTTGTTGATCCTGTCGAAAGGAACACAGTTGGTGTGCCAGCTGGTGGATGGGTTGCAATTAGATTCAGAGCTGATAATCCAGGTAAAAAATTATGAATTTTATATGCAATTTTCGTAATTGAATATATTGAAAGTCGTTGATTGAATCATATAAATTAAAAAAGTTGATAATATTATTAAATTAATTAAATATTAATATTTTTTTTATAAGTTAATCTAATAAGATATAAATTATTTTATGTTTTCGAAATAGTATTTATTTTATGTTGTAAAAAATATATAAAATAATTACAGGGTATATTTGTCTTTTCAGAAAGATAATAATTAAAATATGTAGATAAAAAAATAATTGATGCAATGAATTTTATAAAAATGGACAATGGTAGCTGAATGCACAACTTAGCTTAGTATAATACTCTTAAAAATTGACATGAAAAAATTAGGAATGAGTTTTTCATATGATCTTGTTTTAATGTCTTGTATTTTACAGGAGTTTGGTTCATGCATTGTCATTTGGAGATACATACAACTTGGGGTCTAAAGATGGCTTTTTTGGTGGACAATGGAAAAGGTCCTAAGCAATCATTGATACCTCCACCAAAAGATCTTCCAAAATGCTAATATTCCTCCCATCAATTGATCATAAAATGTATAAAAAAATTGTGCCTTCCAATGCACAAAGTAGGTGTGGAGGGATACAGAGGAGCCAGGCAAAAAAAGTGAGTGAAGGAAAAGAAAAATGTAATTTAATAAGTGAGTAGCATCATTGTTTTTTGATTGAGCAAAAGTGAGAATTTGTTCAACCATGTTTAATAAAAATGGAGTGTACATTTTGGTTTTTATCATACAAAATATTTAAGAGATGCTTTATATATGTATTGGAACAAACAAGTGTACACTTTTGACTTTGTTGTTTGGTTAATACAAAAAAGGTTATTTACTTCATTAATTGGTTGATCAATATGCAAAATTTGGCATTTAAAATTATTGAAAATTTATATAATTATCGTTAGGGAATTCAAATATGAATGAAAAAGAAAAAAGAAAGAAGAAAGAAGTTACAACATGAATGTAAACTTTCCACACACAAAATATGGATGTAAACTAACTAAAAAGAGACAACATAACAAATGGTAAGAGACAATATAACAAATGGTATTCATATATATAATTTCTTAGAATGCATTTGAACTTTGAAAGAAGTAATTTAAAATTCTAAATAATTCAAAATTATAAGGGATTCAAATGCTTTAATTTAACTTTCTTCATTAATAAATTTTATTGTTTGGATAGAAAAATATTTTAATTAAAGTTGGCTCATTATTATAAATTTTAAAAGTACATAGAAAAAATACTAATAAGTTTTATTTTTTATATATTATGAAGTTAAAAGGGAATTTCAAATTCATTATATTTAGGCGGTATTTTAAATTCCATAAAATACCTTACAAATTTAAAATTTGCATCTTGTCTGTGATTAGAAGTTTTGCAAACATCTTGCATTTGGAATTGCATTGCATTAATGGTACATTTAGAAGTGGTTTTGCTTGATTTAGAAGATTGCATATTAGAACTTAATGCTTGAGGCTATAAGCTGATTTATGCTCTTTAAATTGTAAACTATAATAAAGGCGAGAAGTAGTGACAGTTTGTAGACGCAGGACATTAGAAGATATTAGGTTGTATGTAATGTTAATTATTAACTTGTCTGGATGATTTTTTACCGTGTAAGGTTTAAAGTACCCATTATACTACCCCTCAAATCATCAAATTGAAACTCAAATTCTGAAGGGGAATAAATCTTCACAATTTTGAAATTAAGGAGACCAAAATTAGAGATAAAAAATTAAAAGACCAAAATTGTGATTTAGTAAAATAGAGGACCTCAATTTTCTTTCGTTTGTTTCTTGTGATTTCATTGTCTTCGAGCGATGTCATTTTGGTTTTATACCGTATGACAGTGTTGTTTTGGTTAAGATTCATATATCAACTTTGATCAAGTACAAATTCAATCAATAATTTAGTGTTTTCAACGTTGTAACTTTGAAGACATGAATATTCTAGACATTTTAATTTTATCATATTTGTATACAATTTTTAATTTTATGCTAACTATCTAAATGTTATAATTTGTCCATAAATTATTTTTTTGATTTTAGCAATTTTTTTTAATAATTAAAATGAATTCAAAAAGTACAAGAACTTTAACCCATATACATGAAGTTCAAATTACAAGACAAATCGAATAAATCTAATCCCAAACAACCTATGAGATGATAATGCATTACATTGAAAGACAATTCATGGGCTTGACACACCATTCCAAGTAATGACAAGAACCTACCTTGCATTCTCTATTTAAAAACCAGCATAACGCAACAAACTTGATTTACGCTACTAATTCTTCAAAATCAACTATCCCGTTAGAAAAAATAATTTGATTATGCAAAGTCCAAATGCAACAAATTGTTGCAAACCAATTCAAACATTTTATTTTCCTGCAGCGATTTCCTTTTAGAAAATTTCCATATTGCAAAAGTGTACCAAAGAGGATTCATGTGTTAGCATATTGCAATGGGACCAATTCACTTTTCTAGCCAAAACGTATGAAACATTTGTGGCCCATTAAAAGTGTCAGCAAAAGTACCAAATTTCACAACCACAATGTTAAAGCGCTTGCAGAAATGAGACTATCATATGCAATGAAAACATTGAGTGATCTCTAAAGCGTTTCTCGCAATCTTGACCCCATTGATTATTTTACTCTCTGTACTTATGTGAAACAGTCCAAATAAAACGTTAGCGCATAAAATGAATAATTATGAGGATAATGGATCACCTTGCCTGAATTAGTCATCGCTCAAGTATGAGAATTTTATTGGGTTGCCCATTAATGAGTATTTTGTACGACACTGATAAGGATTTTTTTCATAAGGGTTTTTTTTCCATATTTTCTTCTCCATGCCACTAGTTACCCTGAGCATTATTTAGTTTCTTGATTTCATTCACCTTCCTTATTTGGCTAGCCTTACCATGGAAGAATTTTGTGTTTTTTGTCTCCATCCTTTAACCACACGACTCTACTTCTTTGTCTCTAGATGTTTTTATTGTTTCAGAAGTTAAAAAAACTTTTAGAAAAATAACAATGCCACCGAAAAATATTACTAGGTTGAGACACGGACTAGGTCGCTCTCTTTAAGATGTTTCGAAGCATTGTCTAAATTGTGCAATACAGACTATCAACCACGAAGTCCACAAGATAAAACAACCCATATACACTGTATCGAAGTTCTACTGCACAGTAGAAAACTGTTCTAGAATTACACCCTCAATATGGCAGTCGAATGAGTGCCACTCGTAATATGACACTAAGACCACTCGTAAGAAATAGAAGAAAAAGTAAGAAGGGGGAGAAGTGAGAAAAGCCTTAGATACGAAGAGCTTTTGGTGTGATTTTTCAACTGAGGAGAACCCTCTATTTATAGAGGAAATCCGCAACTGAGAGAATCAGGGGGTCCATCAGAACGTGCTCTAGGAATTGACCTCAGAACGTGCACTCAAAAATAGCGGACCTCCAATAAAACGTGTGTTTTGACTCTGACTTTTGACTGGACAATAACAAACATGGAAGACCAAATATTAGGGTTTTGACCGGGCAAAAAAAGAAGCACAAATTCAAGAAGGAAGACTTGATCAGATATTTAATGTTGACTCGATGGAAGACTAGATCAGTCGGGTCGAGCCGAGCTGGACGACGGCGGCGGCCCGCGCGCGCGTGTGTGGTGGTCCATTTGCTTGCGTTCTCCCTCCTTCACAAAATTGGGGTACCCCTTGGGGCCCTCCCCAAGTCTCATACCTCCACCTTGTATATCTTACTAGTGAGTGATATCCCTCTTATGTGGGACTTCTTCATTTTTTCAATTTTCAACAACACTAGCTCTCATAAATGCCATCATTATTTCTAATAAATTTCCATTAAAACATCATCATTTCCAACAATCCCCCACTTGAATTTAAAAAATAGTTTTTGAATAGCGTCAAACGCTTCTATAAGATTATGCATAAACAAAGGTGTCTCTTGACTTGAACCTTTGCATAGCAAGTAAGATTCAGATTCAACAAGAGTGACTCGTAGTCTTGAACTCTATCTCTGACATCAAACCCACACACAACCTTTTCATTGGGTGTATTCTCAAAAGCCCGTGCATTTAAGGTCATGCACGTGTATCCCAGTTTAGTGAACGCTATAGAAATTCTGCTTCAAAATTCCATAGGAAGCGGCCCCCACTTCCACATTCACATAGGTGAGTCTATCATGAGTACTCCTGTAGCTAGGTACTCCACTCCACATAGAGTATAGATCTCATTAAGAGTTTCTATTATCTCATCCTTTTATCGCTTCAGGAATCATGCTTCTCTCATATATTATATAGCATGTTCATCTCATATCACTATGACTTGTTAGTACCCATTGAACCTAATTCTTGGGATCTCTAGTCTTTTAAGTCGGGTTACCATTATAAGTGACTCATTTATCTATAGACAATAGTCCTATCCTTTTGGATGTATTTAGGACTTTCTCTCTAGCTAATCCTTTGTCAAAGGATCTGCTAAATTTTCATAGTGCGTACATGATCCACTATAATAGTTCATTTAGAAATTAATTCTCTAACTGTGTTGTGCTTACGACGTATTTGTCTTCTTTTACCGTTGTAATAACGATTCTCAATTTTTGCAATCGTCGCGATACTATCGCTGTGGATCAACGCAACTGGCAATGGCTTTTCCCACAAAGGGATCTCTGCTAGCAAACATCTCAACCAGCTTGCTTCTTCACTAGCTGTAGCTAGTGCAATCATTTCAGATTCCATAGTGGACTGAGCCAATATCGTCTATTTCTTCGATTTCCATGATACAGCACCACCGACTATATTAAAGACATAGCCGCTGGTTGCTATGGAGTCATCTAATAAGGTGTTCCAATCATCATCGTTGTATCCTTCAAGGACGGCAGGAAACCTTTGATAGTGTAATCCGAGACTCATGGTCTTTTTAAGGTATCTCATGACTCTTTTGATAGCGTGCCAATGCTCCATAATAGGTCTACTAGTAAACCTGCACAACAATCTCACAACATAGGCTATGTCGGGTCTAGTGCAATCAGTGGCATATCTGAGACTGCCAATGATGCTCGCATATTCAGTTTGTCTAACACCTTCATTAGAGTTCTTGAAAAGTTTCACACTAGGATCATATGGTGTGCAAGCATGTTTACAGTCAAAGTAATTATATTTCTTTAGGATCTTTTCAACGTAGTGAGATTGATCTAAAGAGATTCCCTTTTCTGACCTAGTAATCTTGATTCCAAGGATTACACTTGCTTCTCCGAGGTCTTTCATATCAAAGTGGTTACTCAACAATGATTTCACTTTATTTACATCATGAATGTTTAAACCAAATATGAGTAAGTCGTCTACATAGAGACACATGATAGTGCAAATGCTATTTTCATATTTGTAATAAATACATTTGTCACTTTCATTCACTTTAAACTCATTCGACATAATCAAGTTATCAAATTTTTCATGTCATTGCTTAGGAGCTTGTTTAAGACCATACAGAGATTTATCTAACTTACACACCTTGTTTTCTTGTCCATGAATTACAAAACCTTCAGGTTGTTCCATATAAATTTCTTCTTTCAGGTCACCATTTAAAAATGTTGTTTTAACATCCATCTGGTATATCATCAAGTTATGAATAGCCGCAAGTGATATAAGCACCCTAATGGATGTTAGTCTAGTGGCTGGTGAGAAAGTATCGAAGAAATCTATATTTTCTCTTTGTCTAAAACCTTAGGCTACAAGGCGTGCCTTGTATTTATCAACAAATCCATTAGGTTTTAGTTTCTTTTTCAAAATCCATTTACAACCTATTGGTTTGCAACCAGGAGACAAGTCTACTAAATGTCAGGTCTTGTTAGACTCTAGAGAATCCATTTCATCGCTTATAGCTTCTTGCCATACATCTGCATCCAATGATGACAGAGCTTCTTTAAGATTTACAGGATCCTCTTCTAAATTATAGGCCATATATTATGGTCTATAATCTTTAGCAACTCTTACTCTCTTACTCCTTCGAGTATCAGTTTCGTCTTGTTTGTTGATTTTAGTGCTTCTTATCACAGGAACTTGATTAGGTTTGCTGCCCCCACTATTTCTCGATTTGAAAGGGAATTTATTTTCATAGAAGTCAACATCATTTGACTCCATGATCACTTTCATATTTAGGTCATAAAATTTATACGCTTTACTGTTTATTGCATACCCTATCAATACACATTCATAGGCTCTACTTACGAGTTTAATTCGCTTGGCATCGGGGATTCTGACATAGGCCAGACAACCCCAAGTTCGAAGATAAGACAAGTTGGGTTGTCTTTTCTTCATTATCTCATAAGGAGATGTTTTGCTTTTAGATTTTGGAACTTTATTCAAAAGATAGCAAACATTCAAAATAATTTCCCCCCACCAGTGAGATGCAACACTAGAGTTAAGCATAATTGCAACAACTAGTTTAGTAAGAGTTCTATTCTTTCTTTCAGCTTTACCATTCATTTCAGGTGAATACGATGCAGTAGTTTCATGTATAATTCCTTGGGTTTTGTAAAACTCGTTAAACAAACTAGAATCGTACTATTTTCCTCTATCACTACGAAACCTCTTAATCTTTTTACTAAATTGATTTTCAATTTCAGTTACAAAGATCTTAAACATGTCAAGCGCTTCACTTTTATTTTTCATCAAATATACAAAAGTAAAGTTAGAGCATTCATCAATAAAAGTTATGATATAACGCTCTCCATTTTTGGTTAATGTTCCATCAAGTTCACATATATCAGAGTGTATTAAGTCTAGGGGTTCAGATTCTGTAACTACTGATTTATGTGATCTCTTTGTTATTTTAGCTTGACTACAAAAATCACATTTTTCGAAATTCTTTGGAGATAACTTTGGAATTAAGCCTAAGTTACTTAAGTTTGAAATCACATGTTTGTTCATATGACAAAGTCTAGCATGCCAAATATTAAAATCACACAATATGTAAGCAGAAGGAGACATTTTATTCATTTCAACATTCAATTTAAACATGCCATCAGTGGCATACCCTTTTCCAACAAAAATACCATTTTTAGAAATGGTGTACAAATCTACCCCTATAGATTGAGTAAACCCTGCCTTATTGAGAAGAAACCCATAAACCAGATTCTTTCTTATTTCTGGAGTCTGCATGACATCCTTCAGAATTAAGATTTTTCGATATGTGAATATTAGTTCGACATCTCCTATACCAGCAACTTTAATGGAGTGGGAATCTCCCAACATCACTTTCTTATCTTCAGCAGTAGTGTATGTTTTAAACATAACACCATCATAACAGACATGGCGTAAGGCGCCAGTGTCTATCCACCACCCATTTGATCCACCAAAAAGGTTGATCTCGATTGTCATAGCAATGAATTGTTCTTCTGTCAAGTTAGCCTGATTAGCAGAGCCTGGCTTGTTCTTGCACTTGCATGCCATATGACCCTCTTTTCCACAGTAGAAACAGAGAAAGGGGAGAGAGTCGTTTCTAGGAGGTGGATGATGTCTAGCAATAGGGACCTTTGGAGGGTTCTCATTCTTGTTGTTGTTCTTTGAAGAGCGATTCTGATTCTTTAGTTGTTTGTCATTTGGCTTCAGAACTACTCCGATGAATTTCTTTTTCTTGTTATTTGCCACAAGAAGAACTTCATCTTTCTGGTCTTGTTTACAAGATTCCTCCTCAATTATAAGGCAAGTTATCAAGCTTTCTAGAGAAAATTCTTTTGTTTTATGCCTGAGAGAATTTTTAAAATCTTTCCAAGTAGGGGGCAGTTTGTCAATAATAACAACAATTTGAAACTGTTCATTTAGGGACATACCTTCATAGATGATCTCGTGACCAATTTTCTGGATTTCATGAGACTGAGCTTCCACTGATCTATCATCTGTCATTTGATATTTGAGGTAGCGACTAACAACATACTTTTTGGCTCTAGCTTGCTCAATATCATATTTCTTTTTTAGAGTATTCCAAACCTGTTTAGCAGTATTGTTGTCGGAACTATAGTAATCATACAGATCATCAGCAAGTCCATTAAGAATATAATTCTTACATAAGTAATCATTATGTTCCCATTGGGTTAATTCAGCAACTATCATATCCTTATCTGTTTGTTCAACTTTTTCTAGAACAACAAGAATGTCATCCTTTAGAACGTTGGCCACTTTTTTCGTGGTTAGAAAAAATAACATCTTTTGTTGCCATCGTTCGAAGTGACTGCCCTCAAATCCAAATGGTTTGTTGAAGTCAGAAGCAGAAGAACTTGCCCCAATAATTTCGTCGATAGACATGATAGTTCGAAAACGTCTTAAAATTGTTATTTCAGAAGTTTAAAAACTTTAGAAAAATAACAATGCCACCGACAAATATTACTGGGTTGAGTCGCGGACTAAGTCTCTCTCTTTAAGGCGTTTTGAGGTACTACCTAAATTGTGCAAGGCAGACTATCAATCACGAAGTCTCCAAGATAAAATAGCCCAGATACATTGTATCGGAGTTCTACTGCACAGTAGAAAACCATTTTAGAATTACATCCTCAGTATGGCATTCGAATGATTGCCACTCGTAATATGGCACTAAGACCATTCGTAAGAAATAGAAGAAAAAGTAAGAAGGGGGAGAAGTGAGAAAATCCTTAGATGCGAAGAGCTTTTGGTTTGACTTTCCAATTTAGGAGAACCCTCTATTTATAGAGAAAATCCGCAACTGGCCAAGGCCAAGGTCGGACGGCGGCGGACTGCGTGCTTGTGTGGTGGTCCATTTGCTTGCGTACTCCCATCGACAAATATTACTAGGTTGAGTCGCGGACTAGGTTGCTCTCTTTAAGACTTTTTGAGGCACTGCCTAAATTGTGCAAGGCAGACTATCAATCACGAAGTCTCTAAGATAAAACAGCTCAGATACATTGTATCGGAGTTCTACTGCACAGTAGAAAACCGTTTTAGAATTACATCCTCAGTATGGCATTCGAATGATTGCCACTCGTAATATGGCACTAAGACCATTCGTAAGAAATAAAAGAAAAAGAAGAAGGGAGAGAAGTGAGAAAATCCTTAGATACGAAGAGCTTTTGGTGTGATTTTCCAATTGAGGAGAACCCTCTATTTATAGAGGAAATCCGCAACTGGCCAAAGCCAAGGCCAAGGCCAAGGTCGGACGGCGGCGGACCATGTGCGTGTGTGGTGGTCCATTTGCTTGCGTTCTCCCTGTTTCACAAAATTGGGGTACCCCTTGGGGCCCTCCCCAAGTCTCACACCTCCACCTTATATAGCCTACTATTGAGTGATATCCCTCTTATGTGGACTTCTTCATTTTTTCAATTCACAACAACACTAGCTCTCATAAATGTCATCATTATTTCCAATAAATTTCCATTAAAGCATCATCATTTCTAACAGTTTTCCTCAGTTTGGAGGATTTCTGCATGCCTGTTCTCTTTCTCTTTGTAATTTTGTAATCCCCGATTATGAATTAACGTACATTAAGTCCCTTTTTAAGTCTTTTCCAATCACCTTGGTCTCTTTATGGATGGAACATGACATACTTGTAATCAATAGCTTATCTTATGTGTCTAAATTGATTAGACATCCAAGTAGAGTTGTGAAAATGGGTTAGCTTGAATGGGTCAATCCACCAAGCCTGCTAAAACACAAGGTTTGGGCCTAAAATTTCAGTTTGCATTTATCCAAGGTTTTTTAATCTGGTTTGAATAAACCCGTTACTCAGTTGAGTTAGCCCATGTAGATACTGGGTAGCCCGTTACCTGCATAACCAAATTTTTTTAAAAAAATTTACCCACAAAAAAAGGTCCAAAAAATATCTAACTTGTCAAAATAGGTTAGCTTGAATGAGTCAATCCACCAAACCTGCTAAAACACAAAGTTTGGACCTAATAATTTCAGCCTGAATTTTTCTAAGGCTTTTTATATGTTGGGTCAATCTTACTTGTTGTTTTCCTTGTTGCATATATATCCATGGGTCTATGGTCCAATTTTACTTTCACACTAATCACCTCCAACTTTTTACCTTTGTTTTCCTTTAAGCTTTGTTGTTGCTGTTTGTTTCAGCAAAAAGGTTTTTTTCTTCAAGAGCCCGAATTATGCTCCTTTTTAGTGTATGGTAAACTTCGGGAACATTGAAGCCTTCAATTAGGGGTGTTTAAAAAAAAATTAAAAATTGAACCAAACTGCAAAATTGAACTGAACCGAAATGTTTTTGAACTGAGCTGATTTATAAAAATTGACAACCGAACTGTTTTTGAACTGATTTTTTAAAACTAGAACTGAACCAAACCAGTTTTTAGTTTGAAAAATCAAATCAAACTGGTTATCAGTTCGAATAAACTGAATCGAACCGGTCTTTATTTTAAAAAACTTCAACCGAATTTATCTTTTTAGAAGTTAAACTGGTTCGATTCGATTCAAAGTAATAAACTGATGCATCACTTTATGAAACAGTTCAGTTCGGTTATTTAAATTGAAAATTGGTTCGGTTCAGTTTTTTCAAATTAAAGACCATTTCAATTCAATTTTTAAATGGTTCTAGTTCAAAATTGAACTTTTCTCATCCCTACCTTCAACCATAATCCATAAGCCAATTCCATTTCCTCAATATCTTCATAGTTTTCATCTTCCTTGACTGTCATGTAAGACTTAACATCAATTATCTTAAATTTGGCATCTCAATTCATACATCTTAATATCTTAGATGCAAGTAAATATAAAGAATATTCTAAATCAATTTAAAACTATTGAACTATCAATCAATTATAGTTTACAAGTGTTCAAACAAATTCTTAAGGTACAATAGTCCAACTAAATTCTCAAATTAAACCTTTACATAAGCTTTTAATACAACAAAGATCCTAATACATTATAACTACACAATTATATTTGAAGTTTTCTCCTCTAGTATTAAGTTGTACCTGAACTGTCTCCACCTGCTAAATTTTTAAAAATAGAAGAGTTCAATATAAATCTTAATGAGTTCTAAAAATAAGGGAGGGGAAGGGAAAGATTGAAATTATTCTCTTCGTTAAAAAACTACATAAAATATGAAATTCTGATACATCTCAAGTTGAAGCTCTCAACTTCACTTTCTTTTTAAAAACTGAACTGAAATCATTCTTTTAGAATGATTTCGGAAAACTTGATATGACCTTTGAAATCATTCCCTTGTAAACAAAGAAAGGTCACCCAAGTATCTCAACGTGGGTCACCAAGATAATTGAGACCTGAGTGGTAAAGGTAGTCTGACCAAATTCCAATCAACATCCTAATTGTTCTCCTTTACTTGTTCAACCATGTCTGGAACAACTTGATTCTCACCGTGAATAAGGTCATTCATGTATGCAATGCATGCTTCATCAATAACAATTTTACATAACTTAGCAGTATACTAAATCCCTAATAATTTAATCCTAAGTTCTAGGAAGAAAAATAGAAACAACATGAGATTCATGAAATTAATAACAACATCAGAGTCACGAAAATGGTAACAACGTCGAAGTCATGAAACATCATTTGGATGCAGTTTTAAAACACCTATAAGCGAAAAATTCCATTTCCTCACACTTAACTTCTCCTATCTCGTAATAACCCAAAAGCAGTTTCTTTAAAGAATTCAGAACTCAGTTTCGCATACGCATCAGAGGCAGCAGCAGTAACGAACAATAATCGTGCTCGACAAGCTTACTGTTCTTAAATTAAGGTCTACACATCTAATTAAAATTTCCAAACGCATAATTCATTCACAACATCACAAAACAGAGATAAGTTGCATGCATGTTCTATATTAACAGAGATAAACTGAAATTTTCAATGAAATCCTTATGTGCTAATTTTTTTTCCTCGCTATTTTAGTTATTTTCTTCCATTCCCCTTTTTTCCAAACAGTTAATCTCACATGATAGAAAAAGGTAAAAAAAGACTCACATAATTGTGTACTATGAAGAAGGAACTTGTGTCCCAACTCATTTTTGAGCTCCTCTAATTCCAGATTCCCTGCTGCTTCAGCTCGAACCCCTCTTGGCTGGTCATGTTTTCCTTGTTCCACTTATTTAAGTTGATTCGCAAGGATGAAGAGGCACCATTCCACATGCAATAGTGCTAGAAAGCTTTGTAGATGTTGGTGAACTTTTAGTTTTGGAAGATTTGGAAGAAGAATGAAATTGGGAAATATGGAGAATATGGTAAACAATAACAAATGGGAGTTTTCCCAAATTTGGTTTACAAGAAGGAGGAGAGAACGAGAAAACAGTGAAATAGAAGGATTTATGAGAGGGAAAAGAAAGGAAATTCTCAAATTGTCTTTGACTTTTATCCCTTTTTACTGTTGTGTCTATCTTTATCAATTTAAGTTTAAATAAAAAACTATATTTCTAAATTTAATAATATTAATTGTAAAATCTGTATTTTATTACGTTTTAATTTGTTAGGTTATTACATGTTGCTTCCTCACAATCCTTGATTTGATGCCGTATTTGCCCACAAATGAAGCAAAAGGTTGAAAGGCTCTCATATTTGAAGAAGAAGCTACATTGGCTAAGTTGAGATCAAATGTCAAAATCCAAACAAACTGGTGGTTTGTAATTCAGAGGATTAGGAGATTTCAACAAGGGTTTTATGGGAAAGCATGGTTGGAGGCTCCTAATGGATGAAAATTCTCTAATGGTTTGGATTTTTAAGGACAAATACTACCCCAAGTGCAATTCTTTTGGAGGCAAACTTAGGCTTTCAAGTTTGTAATGACTTTATTCAAGTTTATGTTGTTTTTGTCAAAAGAGCTCTAAATATAGAAGCTCAAAGTTAGACAATTAATTAAGTTTGTTGGTACTAAGATTTTGTTTGGGTGCATTCCCAACCATCATGTAAACCGTATTGTCCCTGTGAGTGTTCTTTTCTATTGATATGAAGTTGTTTTCCAATAAAAAAAATAAAAAAAAAGTTTACAAACAAAGGAGTAATATAGTTCAACATCAAGGGACAAAAGAGGTCTTTTAAGAGTGGCCTAAACCATTTAGATATTAAATATGTTCATCCAAAAATTTGTTGGCAAATAAATTATTTGTAAAAGGTCTAAAACAAGAGTGTTCGGTGGCCTCCCCTTGGATCATGCTTGCCCAACTCATGAATATATATATGACAAAAAGTCAAGCAATTTAAATGATTCAATCAAAATATTAAATAAGGAAAACAAAGAGAATGTAGGGATAGTGTAAAGTTACTTCACATTATCATTCAATTATAACTCGTCTATAATATAATATGGGAGATAGAATGATATGATTTAATCGTCGGTACACTATTTTTGCATTTTTAAATAATATATAATTTGATTTGACTTTTTGACTCGAATTAAAAAGTAAAAAAGTGAATCATAAAATTTTAATTCAAATAACACAACAAACATTTGATTCACATAAAGTAGTTTATCTATATTTGTGTTGTTGTTGCAATGCAAAACAGGGGAACGAAACAAACAAGATAATTTTATGTAGTATAATAATCCCTATCTTAAACACTTAGGGGTCGCACTAAGTCCGACCTACATTGTCTTATTTTTCTAATACTTAATATGTTGAAGAAAAACAATAACATACATATCTAATTTGATTTGAGATTTTAAATTAAATAGATCAAAATATCTCACTTTTTTAAATTTATAATTGATTATTTAGTACGAGCTCATTGAATCCGTCCATAGTGTTATTTCGAAAAATTAAAAAACTAAATATTTTTTAAGAAAATTAAAAGACTAAATTGAACAATCATTATAAATTTAGAACCAAGTTGCCTTGTCTATTCACTGTGTCCTTTCACTTGTCCTTATATAGTTTTTTGCACTCATATAATTGTGCAACACCACTTCGGTTTCTATCAAATGTCAATGTTTCATCTCATGACATCCATCTAGATTCCCAATTCCCCCCCCAAAATGAGTCCACGCCTTCCCCACCTCAATTAAAGATTATCCTTTTTCAACACTCACTCACTCACACAATTAAATAATCGATCATTCACAACTCTCTTTGACTTTTCACCTCTTTCTTCCCTCTCCACTAGTCCATGTTCCATAGATCATTGTCTCAACATAATTGACACATTTTTTTCTATTAACTTCTTTGTACTTTTCTCTACACTCCAAACTACAGTCTCTTTTTAAATACATTTTAATATGCACCATGTCTACCGTAGACCACTTATAAAAAATATTTAAATGATATTAGTTATAAAAGTGTTTAAATAATATATTTAAAAATAGATGTAAGTGATATTTTCATTTTTATATTTAAGATAATGACACTAATTCGATTGAAATAAAAAAAATACAAATATGCATCGCATATTGAATCAATATAAATTATATCATAGTTTTATTCATAAAATAAGGAGTGTCACAAGCTATTACTTCCAAAAAGTATTAGTTTTATAATTTTTAAGTACTAGTATACGGTGGATCACTTATAAAAGTGAAAAGTGATGTATCGAAGAATTCAATCTCTTTATAATATTTTTCTCATTTATCTATTTTCAACAAGCCCTTATTATTTAATCTCCACAACTTAAGCGTCTATTGCATTGAAATTTCAATTTTTCTATTTCGGTTTTGAATTTTGACCTTTCTTAATTCTTTTTTTAATCTTGGGTGATGCTTATTTCTTCTCTTACATCTTATATAATTTTGAGTGGTTTATACGCTTTTTCCATAAGCATTGAAATTTGTCAAGAACATTAGATTTTGGAGAGAAAACCTTTTCTCTCACAATTATTAATCAGGTGCGATCATATCAGCATTCTTCTCTGTGTGGCATGATTCTTATTTATCACACTACAAATAGATAGAACAATGAAGAGGGGAATTGAAGTTCTTTCACCATCTTCTTACTATCATCATCTTCAAAATTCCAATTGGTTGTTCCAAGAGAGTAAGGGAATTATTACCAAATGGACTTTAGAAGAAAACAAATTATTTGAGAATGCTTTAGCTTTATATGATAAGGACACTCCAAACCGTTGGATGAAAGTGGCAAAAATGATTCCAACTAAGACTATTGGTGATGTGATGAAACATTATAGAGATCTTGTAGAAGATGTGAGTGTTATTGAATCAGGGTTGATCCCTTTTCCTATTTACTCTACTACTAGTTCTTTCACTTTGGAATGGGTTAAAAATCAAAACTTTGATGAGTGCAACAACTTTTTTAGTGTTAATGGCAAAAGGGGTATTTCCAATAGGCCATTAGAGTATGATAAGAAGAAAGGAGTTCCATGGACTATAGAAGAACACAGGTATTTGCATTGCACACATTCATAGGCCTAATTTTTGTTCTGTTTTTTATATTGTTTCCTCACAAGTCACCTTCATTTAGATAATGTATAAATATATTTCTCTTTCTCTCTCTCTCTCATATAATAGATGAAGACTTTTTTCTTTTCTAAGTAGTTTTGACTTTTGAGTAATTGTTTCATGTAGTTGGTTTAATTAGAACTCAAGTAAATTTTAGTTATTTTTCAAATAAAAGAGTTAATTTTTGTTACTATAAAGGTTTTAAATATGGGTTATGCATAAGGACTCATAGAGTGGTTTGATGGGTTGAGGGAGCTGGATTGTCATGTATGTCATAAATTCAACTTCATATGTTTTAATAAACTTAACAACTAATTACTAATATTGAGTATTTTAAAAAAAAATAAAAAAAATAAAGGCCATGCATTGTTGCATCATGATCTATAATATTGTAAAAAATTGAGGTAAATATTGTTGCTACATTACTATTGAAAATAATATGAAATTAACTTGGTCAATTTTAGCTGCCAAATATTTACCTAAAGTCCAAGAATTTATTGTCTCGGGTGATTTTAATTTCCAATGGATTATTTGCTAATTAAACCATCAAATTCACAGGAAATTTCTGATGGGTCTAAAGAAATATGGTAAAGGAGATTGGAGAAACATATCTCATGATTTTGTGACAACAAGGACACCAACACAAGTTGCAAGTCATGCACAAAAATATTTCCTAAGGCAACTTAATGGAGGGAAGGATAAAAAAAGATCTAGTATCCATGACATCACAATGATCAATCTTATAGAGACAAAATCCCCTTCATCACAAATTAACAAAGCTACTTCTCAATTGGTTAAACAAGAATGTGACTTGAAATTTTCATATGAAAATGTGCCTAATGTTTTCAATTCAACAAATGGGAACATGTTCATGACACCATTAATATGTGACATTTCATCATATGGATCTAAACCACAAGACCAATGTTTGCTTAGAGATTCTCTTCATGGATGCCAATTTGGACCTTATGATACTATTATGCAAATGTAATAATTGTTGCTACATTAGTGAAACTATATATGCATTTTTTTTAGTATAAGACAGCTTTTAGAGTTCTTAAGGTAGTAAAATGTCAAACCTTGTTTTGTTCATGATGTTGGATTGTGTTGTAAATTGTTATTGATGTTTAATGTGAATATATATCATATATAATTCCCAAATTGTCCTTATTAATGATACACTAAAGATGATAGTTAATTCGGTTAAAGAAAAAAATAGAATGATTCAAATTGTATTGATTTTTAACATTAAGGAATGATAATTAGTAAAAAGAATATTACTTATCAAGTTTGGGCAAGTGTGACATGATTATTTGATTATAAGGTTGATTCAATAACAGGATAAATTT
>JBBPBS010000207.1:10413677-10504090 GCA_037974835.1 Cicer judaicum | reverse complement strand
TGTTTTTAGTCTCTTTAAAATATAATATATATTTTTGCAAGATATTTGACAAATATACTTAGAAGTTTACAAATAGTTGATCCATTAAAATTTAGAATATTTTAATTTGAGAGATAAATTAGATGTAATTTTTAAATGCTAATTTTAAACTCATTTTTTGTAGGAGAACTTTTTATAATGATGTAAACATAACTTCTATAAACTCCTTCAAAAATATTGATGACATTCGAACAAAGATTAAAATTGTTTGTATAATAATTTTGTTGAGACAAAAATATTTTTTTATAAGAATCAAAAACAAAATTTTAAAATTTTATAAAAATGATAAAGTTATTTAACCATATATTTTAATAGAGTAACTATGTCGTATTTTAAAACAATATATAAAGATGTAAGATAATCTACTACTCTTGATTTGAATTCTTTATATTTGTTCTATATGATGTGAGTACTTCAGCGATATAACCTTCATCTCATAATTTGGTGTTGAATTACGAGGAGAGGCAAAATAATTATCAAATTAGGCTTAAAAACAACTACATAGATAGATCAAACACTACATATTCACCGAAACTTAAAAATATATGATATATTAATTGTCTATTATAAAATAAAATAAAATAAATTAAATATACGAGACATCTAACATAAATAAATAAATAAATCATATATGCTTGGTCGGATTTATAAATAAATAAGAAATCATAGTTTAAAATTGCTGAGTCATGAAGCAAGTATTCAGAGTGACACAAACATATTTAATTAATTACATTACTTAATTCCATCAAACTAAAACAAGAAAATAGTGGATACTAGTTGACTGGTTTTGATTCGGGATCTAGACCATAGATGTAATTAGGACCACTACTTTTGGCATCTAATGCTCTACACTATTTCCTCTGCACTTTATTCACTCAATTTTTCAAGTCTCTTTTGGCTTGTAGTGCATCTTTCCTTAACAATTTTTAATAATGCATGTTCATGTTTCCAATGTTAATTTCACTAATCTTTATTTTTTATTTATTTTTTTTACTGAAATGTATGTTTTTAAAAAAATGTATTTATGAAAAAATAAGGATTACTTTCGCGATTCAGCTAAAATAGGAGGACTAAAACTGCCATTAAACCTTATTATTATTATTATTATTATTATTATTATTATTATTATTAGTTTTTACGCTTACATATGGGTTTAATATATAAAACACATTTTACTTATTTCTTTTATTATTATTTTCTTTTTATAAAATCAATAATTGCCGAGACTAATTTTTTTAATACTCTTCTTTGTATACAATTTCATTGCTAAAATATTATTAATATTTTAGAAATAATATTTTATAAAATAAAGTAATTAAAATAATTAATCTTTTAAAATATATTAATAACTACAATTATTATTATACTATTTTACAAAATAATCATATAAAAATTCTACTATCTATATAGAATGGTCAAAAAGATAAAATAAATAAATATAACATCAAAAATTTATATTAATTACTAAATTTTAATAAATATACATAAAACCACAATACCATAAAATATATATATATATAATATATTTAGAAATAATTAAATATAATTAAATAAATTTAATATTAGTCAAATGCATAAGAAAATATTTATTATAAAATTTGAATTAAAAATTAAAGAACGGTAGGACTTGAGTTCAAAATTAGGTGAAAAAATTATCAACATGACAACTAGTTATTAATCTTGACCATTTAATATATATATATATATATAGTTTATTTTGATTAATAATTTTCTAATCTCTAAAAAATTGTTAACTTTTATGATTAAACTTTTGTAAAATATTGTTTTTATTATATTATTTCAAAAGTAAAAATACTTATTTAATTACAAACTCTACATATTCTTATATCCCATTTAATCTTATAACTTTAATTATTTACAAAATTAATATATTAATAAATTATATATATATATATATATATATAAAATAATAATAATAATAATAATAATAAAATAAAAATTAAACCCGCGCAATTTCGCCGATAATATTCTAGTATATAATTAATCTGGGGACAGAGAAGAACGTTGATTGTGTTGGAAATTGATACAAAACTACCCGCGCATAAATATATACACGAATAAAAAGATAAATGAATTGCAGTGTTTTACATATACAATATCTCAACCGTTAACTAAAATCTAATGGTTGTGATTTAATGGTCATACCTCTCCCAATAACACTTCATCTCAATTGGAATGTTCCATATATATATATAAAAGAAAATATGAAAAGAGAACATATTCTAAACAAATAGTTAACTAATGGATGTTTCGGAAGAGACAATATATCCTCTTTAGTGCTCTTAGCAAATAGAATTAAATAAACTTTTTTGAATTTATGTTGACAACTATAATCATAGTCAATTTAATATATAATAGAAAATAGTTTTTTTTTTTGGTATAATAATACTTTTTTTTTTCTGTACAGAGAATATATAGTTCTTTGAATAAAAAACATATATACAAAAGGAGTTGTCAAGTTATTCTAAAAATAAATATGCTTTTCCATCAAAAATGAAAAGCTTAATAGTTGATTATAAATATTAAACTTTCAGTTAAAGAACGATGAAGGAATATCAATTAGGAGAATCTGAATTCGATTAAAAAACTAATATAATCTAAATAATTTTTACTAAAATTGGTCTATAAACAAAAATATTATATGTAAAATTTTATGTTTATACAAAATTACTATTATTAAATAGTGTAACTCTGCAATGTAATCTCCATAACAATAAGTTGGTATTTCATGTACCAATTGCCCAAATATGAATTATAATATTTTTCCCTTTTAAACAAAAAAAAAAACTTTCGAGATTTCATTTTCATATATATGTTAGTGTATGATTCAAGTATCATAGAATGAAGTATAAATGATACCAATACCAAATAATCAATCAATTATAAGTCATTATTTTATTGTGACATATGTTTTCGACAATTTAAATTCGGTGCAATGTATTGCAACTTTTAAAAATTTAAGTTATTTATTTAATAGTATAAATAACTTTTTTTTAACTATATAAAATAATTTCATAATTTACTTACTTTTTTTCATAATTTTTCGCTTATTTATAAAAAAAATTAAAATTATAAATATTAATTTAAAAAAAAAATTTAAATAAATTATAAAAATAATTTTATTATTTTATCATTATATATATCGTACCATATAATTATTTAATGTGTACTAAATATTAAATACGATAAATAATCTTATCAAATTTATTATTTTGTATTAATCAAACACTTAATAGGATAAATCTTTTTATCCAATTTATATTTTATCAAATCGAGATATATCTCATTTGTCTTTATCCTATATTAATCAAACACTTAACATCCAATAATTTTATTTTATTTTTATATTTTTATCTTAAGAGTAGGAATAATCGTTGATGATATTATTTTAATTTTTGATAATAATAATAATAATAATATTAATATTAATAAAAGCATCAAATGACAACCGTTAAAAATAAGTTTTATGGCTTAGTTGAAATGTCACGTCCTCATCTAATACACTTTTCCCATTTAATATCACACATTCCCCACTTTTTCTACTTAATATCACTCACATTTTCTTCATTTAATATCACGTTTCCATTTAGTACTACGTTCCCCAGTTTCCCCCTCAATTAATACTAGGTCCTCCATTTGACCCATTTAATATCACGTTCTCCACTTAATATCACGTTACCCATAAAAATGAATAAAACAAAACGGACGCAACAGAAGCGTGGTTAATTGGTTTATCATAGTGAGACAAGAGTTTGTGAAACATAATTCTAAATACAACTTTAGTAATGGTAAGAGCATCACTCCATTCGCTTTCCTACTTGAATTATATATGATATAAATATACAGTGATGTTGTGTATTGGTTCTATTTGTGTGTTATCTTCAAAATGAATATTAATAATGATTTTGTTTGACATGTTCAAATTATGGAAAATGAATGTTATGTGATGCGTTGTTATAATGGTTGTGCTTGACATGTTGTGGTTATTCAAGGTGATTACTTTGGGTCTAAACTAGGTTGGTTTAGAACAAGGTTCAATGATTTTGGACGCTCTGGTTGAGTGATCTATATTGTTACTAATAAAATTGTCCATAATTGGTTGGAGCCCATAAATCCTTGCAGGGATTTTGAGTTAGTGGTGTTGCTTGGAAGGACCCACGAAGCTCTTGCGGGGGAGATGATATTCTGAAATCATACATTGACATATAGTCTAACAAATAGATTGTGCATTTTGGTTGATTTGTATCTTTGGTGCGTTGTGATTTTTAACTGTTAAATGAAATATATGATTTATTTATATTTTTGCTATGACAACTATATATGCATGCATATTTACTCTGTATTTGTTATTTGGAGATGACCCTTACATTTGACAGGATGTCACATATAGTGTTACTTGAGTGAATAATGTCATGGTCAACCCAATATGAGAAATGCGAGGAAGTACAATAACATGCAGTTGGAGGCTCCAAGATACTTTTGTGCTAGGGTTAGACTTGTTGGGTGAGTTTTCCACAAGTCCAAATTTTATGACCAACTAGGATTTATGATTGGATAGTAAAACATCAATAGTTTTGACTCTAAGAGTTTCTTTTGTTTAACGTATTAAATTTACTTTTAGTGATTGTAAATACTTTAATTCATTATTTGTAAAATATAGCTAAAAATATTATTAATCGATTTTAAGATAAATGAGTATTTAAGATAATCATAAATAAATATAAATGAATTTTTAATTTTACATTTAGAATTTTGTTAGTTAATGTCTCGAAAAAGCGGGATGTTACAAATGGTATCGGAGCAGTTCGATCTAAATTTTGTGTGTTATCTTCAAAATGAATATTAATAATAATTTTGTTTGACATGTTCAAATTATGGAAAATGAATGTTATGTGATGCGTTGTTATAATGGTTGTGCTTGGGATGTTGTGGTTATTCAAGGTGATTACTTTGGGTCTAAACTAGGTTGGTTTAAAGCAAGGTTGAATGATTTTGGACGCTCTGGTTGAGTGATCTATATTGTTACTAATAAAAGTGTCTACATTCATACATTCATAGTTGTGTGGTGCATCCATAATTGATTGGAGTCCATAATTGGCGGTGTGTCATTTTTGAAGCACACATACATAAGGTTAATAAGAAATGCAAATGCAATCACAATCCGATTTCACTATCAGAGCGGAAATTCCCAAAATAAAATATGTTCAAACATGACGTTAACACAATGCATATAATAAGAGTCTTCAAGATAAGATGGCTTCTACCATTCTGATGGTACTAGTCATCACCTATAACTTGCAACTCGTCTGCATCCATCGCAGACGTCACACACAAACAACGAATGGTGAGTTTCAAAATTATGTAACAGTATAAGATAAACTAGGAGAACACACAAGTAGTCAACATAGCACATATAAAAAGGAGCATAATATCAAAGGTTAATTTAATTCAATCACAATACAACGGTTACAGGGATGAAATGTTATGCATGTCCTATACTTTATACTTCTTCATCATTTGATATCATTCTACTCTGAAGTACTTTGTTAGAATGCTTGATATTATGCCACTACAAGAGTGGACAGACAATTCATGATTGGTCGAGTCATCATAGATCTCATCAACTCAACTTGAGACACATGTACACGACGGTTGGTACTCTTGTGTTGCACGGTAGCTCACAACTTTAGGGGATAACCCACTAATCCACTTAGGGATTCCCCACCAGAGATAGCATTGTGGTCTATCAGTCTTACCTTACAGTTTGACTATAGTCCTCCATGATGAGACTCATTTAATTATATTTTCCCAAATCACTAGGTTTGTCAGACCCTTCCTATACGATGACAAAATAGTCCTTACTCCAAAATCTACAACACTTATCTCATACTTATTCGATTAACACAACTCAACAAGCCTCAATTTGACTTCACAACAGTCGTCATAACTTACATCATCATATATGTATATCAGTCAATCACAATAAAATTCCAATATTCAGTCTACATTACTCACAATGCACAGTCTAATCTTATTAACCATAGAATAAGAAATCAACAAGTGGGGAATCCAAGTAACATCATAATTTCAATCAAGTAGACAAGAACACTCAAATACACATCATTCATACAATAACAATTAGTGTAAGGTTTCATAAAATCAAATTACATACAATATTGATATAAATTAATTCACAACAATTATATAGGTTTCTAAATTATATTTTAGTCCAGACTATTACCATTCATATGTTATTAACTTAATTATTATTACTCTATAGGGCTCTGTTGAGACAAAATCCTAAATAAATATTTGGATGTAAACAAATAGTAAGTTAATTAAAGACTCTAATTATGATTCTAAATTATGTGTTAACTTAACATGTGCTTTTGAGTGTAATAATTCAAGTTAGGTACAAAGCAAATGCAAGATAAATAAGTTTAAAGAAAGAGCTTAAAATGAACAAAACTGAATCAAAAACGTTCTTGACATAATCTGGAAAACCAAAAACGTTCTCCATGTTTCTGTCATTTGCAACAAGCAAGATCAAATCAGTTTTTAATGCAAGGAAAACTCTTACGAATCTCGAGTGGATTCACAATTCATTTAATAGGAACATACATCTCTCATACGGGCAAAAGAATCACTTAAAAGGATCAAAGATTAAAAGGCACACCTCAAAGCAAAAGTGACAAATGATCATTCTCCAGTAGTGTAACATCAGTATCCGGATTGATAAACATTCTCCAGCTTGTTACACTTGATCTTCACCAGAAAACATCTTTCTCTAGAATGATTAACAATTATATCCAGAATGATCAATATGATTCTCCAAGTATGATGACATCAGTCAAGAATGATACGAACATTCTCCAACTTACTGACCATCATTCTCCAGCCTTATATCATCATTCTCCAGCCTATTTTTCACGATTCAAAATACATTCTTAATCTGAATCGATTAAGCACATCTTAGGGATGTTTGTGTGCATAAACAAAGGATCATCACAGTCGAGAATGAGAAGCTACAAATCAAGCATTGTTAACACATAAGCAAAATCACATAATGTTCAAAATAGTAACATTCAAAGTTTAAAAGTCTGGTCTTTGGTCAAGTCTAACACATGATAGCAAATCACATTTTCAACAGTCATAATAGTTGTCATCAACCTCCTTGAAGCCTATAAAAGGAACCCCAAGTTCATACACTCACATACTTGAAAGTTTCTCATTTACAAAAGAATCAGTTCTGAATATCTTCATAAATCCATATCATATTACTGAGTTCTTTTATCAAGAATCTATTCTCAAACATGAATTGAGCATAATCATATTCTACCAATCTCTCTAAACCATTATTGTGTAAACTCAAAACCATAAGAGTTGTTTATAGTTTGAGTAGTTTTTGTAAAAATTCTTTTATGATTAAAAGGTGAATTGTAAAATTCTCTTAAGATTGATAGGTGACTTGATTGAATCATTTACGGGTGGAAAGGAATTGTTGTTATAGATTAAGGTTGGTCTTAACAAAACTCATGTAAAACCAAGAACCTGTTTGAATACTTAGTGGAAAATCTCACAGTTGTGAGAACTAGGCGTAGCCCGAGTTGGGTGAACCAGATTATATCTTTGTGTGGTATATCTTCCTTATCTGTATTTACTTTTAGTTATTTTGATTATCAAGTTAAATAGATAAACTAAAATTGTGATTTTAACTAACCATGAACTTTCTTCGTTTTTTGTTTCCAGAAACAAGAACGTTCTCCGTTTTTTGTTTTCATAACCAAGATTATTCTTGATTTATTTTCTTAAGATTTTAACAGGAAATTTTAAATAGGTGAATTTACAATTCAAATCCCCTTTCTTTGTAAATTGATATTGTTACTTCAGGCTCAACCGTATGTAGTAAGTCCCAGATAAATCTCTAGGGATCATGACATTCTCGTTCATCCCATGTTATTTTATACTCATAAAATTGAATCTCCTCTCACCCCTTACCTCGATTGAAGATTTCGCTGAATGAATCTGATATATTAGTTTGTCGCGTCTCTGTCGGTCGTCGTCTCTAATAATCTGCAAGAGAATTTTAGCCGCGCAATCACCAAATACAAATAAATTACTTAGTAAAAACAAATAAATAAATTATTTACTATTTGTAATATAACTCAAAAATATCATTAAACATATTTTGTTTGAACTAAACATGATAAAAACAACTAAATATTATGTCTATATATATAGCGTTGGTTTTTAAATAAATTTTTATATATATCACATGAATGCAGATAATAATAATTAGTTGCTGCTTATTGTTGACTACTCTGAATTTTATAGTATAATCAAAATAAATTAAACCTTTAGTTGAAAAACCAATTAGCTTCTCTACCTTATTTTGTTTTCACGACAAGTGGCATGAATTTTATGTTGCCTTATTTGAAACTAATTGCTTGCTTCAATGAGTTATCTTTCAACAATCCATTTAGAAATCAACTCCATCTCAATACCGCTAAGAGCGTATCTGCTAACTTATCTTCTAAAAGTTTATATGACAACACTTCTAATATAGCAGAGTCCATCTTTTAACAGAAATAAAAAACAATGCTTAACAACTGTATGCTTCATATTCGAGAATATATCAAACGCCACGAAAAAGTGAAATAACTCTTCAAACTGCTACCATAAGCCCCAACTACTGATAAATTCCATGATGCCACACATTACTCCGTTATACCAACACCATGTCAAATTAAGCATCTTCTAAAATTTAATTTTAGAAACAATTCTAAAATAAGTTTATTATAATTTTAGATTTCTGAAGTATGTGTACACTCTTAAACAGAATTTTAGAAATGTCATGTTTAATATAATCTTAGTCTAAACTTTTGAACACAAAACTTCAGAAATCTCATAACAAAATTAGGATAGATAAAACCTTTCATGAATCTTGTTTTATAATTTCTTTTTCTTCTCAAAATGACAAGTTTTGAATAGACAACTTCTAAAACTTCAAAGTAAGCACTCAAAGCATGACTATACCGTTTGTTATGATATTTGGCTGAGTAACCTATAGGGCAATTTCATTTTATGTGTAACAGTTCTTTATTGTATAAGAATTATCTTTTGTGATAAAATAGAAGAAATATCAAAAGCTTAAATTGTTTAATTTGATTTTTTTTCTTCCTTTTGAGTTGCTTAATTTTTATTTGAAATTGATTTGTTGATTTTCATTTCATCATAAATTTGAGGAACAGTCACCGAGCTTTCAATTCACTGCGCTTTATGTTGGGTTCGTTGTTTCCATTTTTCTTCAATTTCGCTTTCTAGATTTACTTATTCTATTCTACTATCAAAATATGTGTTATTATCAAAATCTAATTGATTGAACTAATAAAATCGTACATGATCGTGATTTGTTATTAAAAGACGGCTATAGGCAAGAAGCGTTAATCCTCTTTTTTTTTTTCTTCCGGTCTTTCTATCCGTAATATATATATATAGGTATAGCTAGACTTCATTTTATTATTATTATTATTTAAATAATTATATATATATAAACAAATTTAATATTATTAGTATTAATAATTTAAATAAATTACTAAGGCAAATATATAGGGCAATTGTGGAAGAATTAGCACACATATCAAACACACCAATGTAGTAATTGTGCATCATTATATCATTAAAATATAATTAATAATAAAAACATTAAGGCATTACAGCTTCTAATTAGGTGTTTTAGATATCTAATTTAAATTTTTCTAACAAATATTCATTAATCAATATTATATAAGAATTTGTCATAATAGAGTGAATGGAATTCTACTGATTTGAGTTAAAGATTCAGATATGGGAAGATTTGAGTTCAAATTTAGATAAAAAGAACATATATTAATATAACAACGAATTAATGAAGCATACTATTTTAAATATATATTTAGAATATCATATGCAAATTAATGTTAAATATCATATCCCAAAATTCAAAAGGTAATGAAGCATACTATTAAAAATTATCGATCATGTCATTCAAATTTTACTTAATGTGACAAACTATATAATTTATTTCCCTAAAAACAAAATATTTGCACACACTTATGCATGGTGAATTAATTTGTTCTCATTTTGATTCTTTTGAGGGTCCAATCTCTTTGTGTAAATATGTAAACATGTCTTAGCAATACCATGAAAAGTCAGTCACTTTGTTTTCTTTGCCAAAAACAAAACACTTAAGCTATAATGGAAAAAATGTTGAAAATGATGTTGAAGATGATGTTGTTTGTTGCTATTGCAACTATCCTAGTGGGAATTGTACATGGAACACGAGCAAACAAATACATTGATTGTATTCCACTACCAGAAGCATGCATTATAAACAAAAAATGTTGTCATCCACCCCATGCTCTATGTCTCCACCTCTTTAGAATTGTTAGCTCTTTTTCTATTTTACTAATATGATAATAGTTTGGGTTTGAGAAAGGGTGTAATCTTTCTTATGTAATATATAAATAAAAATAAAATGCAATGATATGAATAATAAGAAATTATATATGATTTCATCTTTACTATTATTCTTGCATGCATTTTTTAATTTAGTGTTACATGTTGTAATATTTTTTATTTTTTCCTTACTTACAAAATAATTTACACATTTACTTTTTGCTAAAGAAACTAACCAAATCTACAACATATTGATTCAAACCTTGTACTTTTATCTCTAGAGAAATGCCTTCAAATAATAACTGTTATATTTTTATTATTTTATATATTTTTTTAAAAAATAATAGTATATTAGTGTAAATATTTTAAGGAATAAGATTTAGGCAATTTAACGTGTAAATGTGGATTTTCATAATTAATATAATATTTTTTTTGTGTGTTTGATTAATATTAAATATGTACTTAATTATATTAAATTATTTCTAAAGATATCTTATTCTAATTATTTATTTTATAAATAATCATCTTAATATAGTAGTAATATTGTGTTTGATTTTCTTTATTTTTATATAATTATTTTAGAATTGTGATTTTATATATATATATATATTATGATTTAGTAATTAACATAAAATATTATTGTTATATTTATTTATTTTATAGTTTTGACTATTCTCTAATGATATATTATTATAACATGAGTATTTTGAAAAATAAATATAATTATAGTGATTAATTTGAATATGAGAGTTTGGGTTGTTAATAATATGTATTTTTTTAAAGGTCGATTATTTTAATTACTCTAATTTATCAAGTATTAGTTTTGAAATATTAGTAATTAAATTATGTTAAAAAATGTTTAAAAAAATAACTTTGGCAGTTGTTGGTTTTATTAAAAAACAAATAAATTGAAATTAAAATGTATTTCATGGATCAAGTCCAAGTAAAACCTAATTAAAGAATAAAACAAAAAGAAAATTGAGGAAGAGCAATGTATGCGGAAGCTGCTACGAGGAAGAATTGGAGGAAAAATAGAAGAAAATTGATATCGACGATCGATAACGGTATCAGAAAATTTTCTCTATTTTCGTCCCAATTTTAGTATGTTATTTTATACATTTAGTTCTTTAATTAAACACACTTTTCCAAATTTTTAACCATCCCAATTTCTCTCTAAAATACATGACTTCTCCGTTTGTAGAATTCGTTAAATTATTCAATGATTGGTTTTCAGATTTATGATCGATTGAAAGACAAAGTGTTAAAGAACAAAGGTTGTTTGCTCATGGAATCGTATTCGTGTGTGAAAGCGTCAAAATAAGGTAAGGAGTGAGAGAGCGTTTGAATTCATGAGTATAATATACTGTGAGATAAACGGGAAAACCGTATTAACCAACGATTCATCCAGGACTCGCTACGTACGATAGTAGCCATTTGAGAGATAAATTGATAAATGTGAAATATGAGAATTGTGAGATTAAAATATGAAATAGAAATGTTTATAAGGCGTTGATTGATTTAATTTTTGATACTTGTGTGGTAGTTGATATTTGTCATTATTGTGATGTTTAATGTTGAATGAAATTATGTGCATATGTTTGATTAGACTAATTTATGTGATGTGATAATAAAAGATGAATGCATGGTATGATATATGCTCACGTGATGATAATGATTTTTGATTGATGATAGTGATGTTATAAAATTGTGATGAGTTTATATGATGATCATGAGTATGTATGATTAATGATAATATAAAATTGTGATGAGAATATTGAAGTACCCCACACTTGATGAGATAACGATGATTCCTAAAGATGATGCTCTTAATGTAGTAGTCTAAACTAACAGGGGGAGCAAATAAATATTGAGAATTTGTGAAGTGGAGATTATTTTGTCATCATATAAATAGGGTCTGACAAGTCTAGTGATTCCGGGGAAGTACAACTGAATGAGCCTGATCATGGCGGTCTACTGTTGAGCCTTATGGCAAAATATTAGACTTTGGAGGTATTAGGGTGGAGAATTCCTTGGTGATTTGGAAGTTCCACTCCAAATGTCGGGAGCTACCATGCAACACATGTTTACCTCGACTGTCATGTATATATGTCTTGGGTTGAGTTGAGGGGATCTATGAGGACATGACCAATTTGAGGACATGTATATATATCTTGGGTTGAGTTGAGTTGAGGGGATCTACGAGGACATGTATATATGTCTTGGGTTGAGTTGAGGGGATCTATGAGGACTGACATATTATCAAGCCTCCTAACCAAATATTTCAGAGTTAGAATGGTATCGCATTGTGAAGTAGAGTATAAGTTCATGCATATCATTGTATTTTCTTGTGATTGTTTTGTTGTGATTGATGTGTTTCAAAAGTAATAATAATTACTCTTAGATGATTTGATGCATATTATAATGAGATTGTTATTTTACTTGAGTGACTTTCATGTTATAATATGATACTATTTACTTAAATATTTTGATATATCGTAATGTGATTATGATACGGTCTATTATGATTATTTACGTGTTCTTCTTATTTATATTATACTATTAACATGATTTCAAAACTCACCTCCTTAGTTGTTTATGTTTGACTGGTTTGGCCCTGCGTTTGCGAAATCGCAGTTATTACAGGTTAATGAGTCTTGAAGTTCAAGTTTGAGAGAAATCCTACTCTAATAAGTGATACCGGGGATAAGAGTTTTAATTTGTATTTTACTTATTTAATTTGAAATGAATTTTTTGTATAAAAACTTTAGAAGTACTAGTAAGCTTTTAAAATTAAATTAAGTAATTATATTTAAATCAAGCTTACCGATATTGCACTATTTTAATGTAGAATATGATTTTAAAGTGTTCTTTTTATTTTTGAGAACCATGATATTCTAATTAAAAATAGAAGTTTTTATTTTTTTAGAAATAGATTTTTATTTATCCACTACAAATTTTATAGACATATGACATAATTTATTATATATATTATTTTGGGGTTAGAGTATCACATCTTCAATCTTAATTATATATAATTTTTTTATCAATTAAATATTGCATTACACTATTATAACGAGTTGAGATCCTCCATTTCTTAACAAAAATTAAACTTTCAATTACTATGATAGTCTTATATAAATATTAGATTAATATCACATGTTTTAAGAATATGTGCCTTTATACAAATTATATATTAGAAAATTATACTAATAGATAGACATCATTTATTTCTTTTGCTAATGATATGAGATAGTTCTTAGTATTTACTTCATTAATTATAACACACAACAAGATATATAGGCTATTCCTATAACAAATTACGAGGAGAATCAACCAATTTGATGAGCACATATGACACAATTTTATAAGTCTCTCCAATATTAATGATCCGTTATAATATCTTTATGAATGATTTTATTTATTTATTAAAGGACAAAATATTATACATTATCCAACCACAAGACTTCTTAAATTATCTTAACAAATTAATTTTTCATTACCAAGTTAATATATTACTAAAATATAATTGAAAATATTAAATAAAAAGAGGAACATCTACCTACAAGGTTAGCGACAACAACTAACCTTATTGAAAATTTATAATAGAAAGTACAATTATATGTATCAATGCAATTAATAAATTATAATTCTTTAATAAGTATTTTTTTTTGTTAAAGTATCATATTATAATAATAACAAAAAATTTAAATTATTTTAAAATGATAGTTATTTTCCATGCACGGCACGTTACCTTGATACACTAATTACTCACATTTCCGACTTTTTATGTTAACACCAAAAAGGAATATGTTATTTGTGCATTGGGTGGCGCAGAGCCATAATCAAACATAAATCTTACCTAAGAAAAAAAAACAAAAAAATAAAAATAAAAATGGTGACTGATTTTTTGGTTTCTAGGACACGGAAATTATATACAATAGTTTCTTTTTACATATTTTTTTCTTATCCTAGACATCATCTCTAACAATGTTTTTTACTTATAACAAAGTGATTTTTTTGTCTTTGCGTCATCTCTACAATTTATTTCGTTAAGATATCTATTTTTAAACAAATCTTTATATATCTCTAAATCTCTAAGTACTAAGTAATTATTGGTCGTAAATTATTATCAATACAATAAGATTTGAATATGTCATACTCAACTTTTGAGTTGACTTCCAATTATGAAGATATTCAATGATTTTGCACATTGTTCTTCTTCATCGTAAGTCCGATTCGGGTGAAACCAATGCCAAAATGATCGTGTGAAAAGTGGTTAAATTATTCAATGATTGGTTTTCAGATTTATGATCGATTGAAAGACAACGTGTTAAAGAAAAAAGGGGTGAGAGAGCGTTTGAATTCATGAGTATAATATATTGTGAGATAAACGGGAAACCCGTATTTCCCAACGATTCATCCATGGCTCGCTACGTATGATAGTAGCCTTTTGAGAGATAAATTGATAAATGTGAGATTAAAATGTGAATCAGAAATACTTATAAGGTTTTGATTGATTTAATTTTCGATACGTGTGTGGTAGTTGATATTTGTCATTATTGTGATGTTGGATGTTGAATGAAATTATGTGTATATGTTTGATTAAAAAAATTTATGTGATGTGATAACAAGAGATGAATACATGGTATAATATATGTTTACGTGATGATAATGATGATTTTTAATTGATGATAGTGATGTTATAAAATTGTGATGAGTTTATATGATGATCATGACTATGTATGATTAATGATAATATAAAATTGTGATGAGAATATTGAAGTACCCCATACTTGATGAGATAGTGATGATTCCTAAAGACGATGCTCTTAATGGAGTAGTCTAAGCTAACGGGGGAAATAAATATTGAGAATTTGTGAAGTGGAGATCATTTTGTCATCATATAGGTAGGGCCTGACAAGCCTAGTGATACTTGTCGAGACAAACTCCATATTTAAAGTTTTGATGAAAATAAACAAAGGTTAATTAAGAAAGTTAATTATGATTCTAAAATGTTATGTTAATTTAACTTGTGCTTTTGAGGGAATTTAATTAAGAACATAATCAAGCAAAGCAGAAAAGACAGCACTCTACAGAATGATTTTCAGTTTCAAAAATGTTCATCACAGCATATTGATCAATCATTTTTCACCTCTTTAACAAAGATTATGCCTAGAAAATTTATTCAAATAAGATCACTATATGGCAAGGAACAATTAGGATTCATCCCAACTCAAAAAGGTTATGAGATCACTAAAATAAAATAACTTGAAATAGTCAAAATAAAACAGTTTGAAACTCTAAAAATCAAATTGTCAAGAAAGTTTGATCAATCATGATATATGATAAGACATTACAAAGGATATCCAGAATGATCAAATCAGGAACTCCAGATTGATCATCAAATCTCCAGAAATATCAAAATGACAGATCTAGATTGATAATCAATCTCCGTTTTCTGCATAAATTCAGCAGTAGTTTGTTCTCTTCTGCAATGGCTTATAATCCTTCTCCAAACTTCTTTTGGCTACATTCAAGACTCAAGATCAAAACTGTACCATCCAAGATTAAGGGAGAAACTTCAAAGGCTTTTTCACTAGAAGACAAAACTAATTTAAAAGCTGTAACAGAATAGTCAAAGCTGGATTATTTTTATTCTGAAATATTGGTTTCAGTCAAAAATACAGAGCACTACCAATAGCTCTTTTTGACCACCATTAAATGCTTCTAAATCCTATAAATAGAAGGCCAATATCCAAGAATAAACCAAGAAATTCAAGTGTTGTAAAATCCTACAAATCAATCACATACACATACTTGAAGTTCTGAAATTTTGAAAAGAAGAAGAAATTCAAAATTCTCATATCAGATTTCTTAATTATTACTGATTTCTTTGTAAAGAATCAAATCTCAAACAAGAATTGAGATTTCTCAGATTCTGTCAAAAAAACAATCTTATTGTAAAAACTCAAACTATAAGAGTTTCTTTATAGTTTGTTTAGATTGTATTGAATCCTATCAAAGTTAGATAGGTGTTGTTGTTACTTTCTGGGTGGAAAGTAATATAGATTGAAATAGATCAAGGTTGATCTAGACTAGGTGCTATAAAATCAAGAATGTTTTTTGTTTTAAACACTTAGTGGAAAATCTCACAGTGTGAGAACTAGACGTAACCCAAGTTGGGTGAACCAGGATATTTCTTTGTGTGGTATTCTTTAGCCTATCTCTTTATTTGTTAAACTTAATTGATTAACTAAGATAAAACACAAACTGATTTTCTGTTTTAAACTTATCAAAGAACGTTCTCTATTTTATAATAAAAATCAATAACGTTCTCCGTTTTCTGTTTTCATAACCAAGACCAATCTTGAGTTATTTTCTTAAGTTTTTAACAGGAATTTTAAAATGGTACATTTACAATTCAAACCCCCCTTCCTTATAAATCGACATTGTTACTTCAATTGGGATCAGAGCTCGGTCTCTAGAAAGATAAAAAAAAACACCTAACAAGTGCTAGAGAAAATATCTAGAAGAATATTGAAAGCAAAATACATTGTTGAAGGAGGATCCTCAAATAGACCACCATTCTTTTATGGATCGGGTTACTTCTTTTGGAAAAACAAAATGCAGCTGTTTCTAAAGTCTCAAGACACAGGAATGTAGCTCATCATTACAGATGGAGACTTCACACCAAAGGTTGATCAAGATAACTCAAACTCTGCCATAAAGAAAGAAACAAATTGGACAACCGATGATAAAACTAAGGTACTTTTAAATTCTAAAGCCCAAATATTCTTATCATGTGCTTTAAGTAGGGAAGAAAGTGAAAGAGTAGATGAATGCACAAATGCAAAAGAAGTTTGGGATACACTACAAACTCATCATAAAGGAACAAGCCATGTCAAAGAAACAAGAATAGAGATTGACATATGGAAATTCGAATTGTTCGAAATGCAAGAAGGAGAAACTATTGATGAAATGTACTCAAGATTTACTACAATAGTAAACGAAATGTGTTCTCTTGGCAAAGCTTACACAATACAAGGAAGACTAAGAAAGATCATGAGGTGCCTTCCAATTATATGGAGACCAATGGTAACAGCTATAAGTCAAGCCAAAAACCTTGAATCACTGCCTCTAGAAGAATTAATTAGAACATTAAGAGCACATGAGTTATTGTTACAAGAAGACAAACCAATCAAGAAAGGAAAGGCAATAGCAGTAAAAGCTTCCCAAGAAAAAATCACAACACAAATAGAGGAAGAACTAGAAGAAAATGAACAAGAAGATGCTGATGAAATTGCTCTTCTCACCAGAAGAATATAGAGAATGATGAGAAGAGATCAAATCAAAAAGGGATTTCAAAACAAAAATCCCAAAACAAAGGTTGACAAAAGTCAAGTCACATGCTTTGGATGCAATAAATTAGGACATTACAAAGCAGAATGTCCCTCAAACAGAAATCCACCAAAAAGATTTTCTTTCAAAAAGAAATCAATGATGGCAACATCGGATGATTCAGAAGAATCAAAACGTTCGACTGACAGAGAACGTTCGACTGAAAAATGAAAAAGAACTTCTCAAAACATATTTATTAAATTTCGTTAAAGCCACTAAAACCTTTCATAACATCATGGGATCTCAAATAGGAATTTTTGATAAAGCTGGCCTTGGTTTTAATCAAACCCAAAAAAACCAAGCTATATGAAAATTTCTTTGTCCCAGAAAGAGAGGAAGAAAAATGCAAAACTAGATGCTCATATTGTAAAAAACTTGGACATCTGGAATTTGCTTGCTATTTTAGAAAAATAGATGAAAAGATTGAAAGGAAAAAGGTAATTGAAAGAGGAAATCATTATGTTAAAGAAGTTTTGAAAAACTGCAAAAAGGAGAAGAATTTCCAGAATGTTTTCCAAATGGAGAAAGTTCCAAAGCAAAAGTTGAACCTCCCCCGGAAAAAGTGAAAAAAGGAGAACGATCTGGAAACTCTTTCAAACCAAAGTTTAAACCTTCTGAAACCCAGATTGTTAAATCCATTTCAAAATCACAACTAAATACTCAGCTAGTTTCAAAAATAAAGGAATGATATACCATTCTAAAGAAAAAGGAAAAGTCAAAACTAACTCTTTAGGACCCAAAACAAAATGGGTACGTAAGGCTGAAATAATATCATATGCAGGTTGGTTTTCCAAATATAAAAAGAAAGCCTTGGTTGTTGGACAGTGGCTGTTCAAGGCTCATCACAGGAGATAAAAACTGCTTCATAAGATTCATCAAGAAGAATGGAGGATCGGTCACTTTTGGTAATGATAATCAAGCTCAAATTAAAGGTAATGGAACTGAAGGTAAGACAAACTCTGGTCAAATAAATGATGTTCAATATGTGGAAGGTTTAAAACACAACCTGCTAAGCATAAGTCAGCTATGTGACAATGGATGTGAAGTCATTTTCAAACCAAAGGTATGTGAAATAAAGAAAACTAAAACTGGAGAAATTCTATTTTCTGGAAATCGAAAGAAAAATTTATATGTTTTATATCTTGAAGAACTACCTAATGAATCATGCTTTATATCAATCAATAAAGATAAATGGATTTGGCATAAAAGGGCTGGGCATATCAATATGAAAACCATTTCAAAAATTTCCAAACTAGATCTTGCTAAAGGATTACCAAAACTTAACTTTGAAAGAGATAAAATATGTGAAGCATGTGCAAAAGGTAAACAAGTCATAAGTAACATTCACTCAAAAGATTTTGTAACAACAAATAGAACTCTTGAACTACTCCACATAGATCTCTTTGGGACGGTCAAAACAACAAATCTAGGAGGAATGAAATATGGTTTTGTTATTGTTGATGACTTTTCAAGATTTACGTGCGTTCTATTTTTAAACAAAAAGATGATGCTTTTGAAGCATTCAAAACATTCTGTAAAAAGGTTCAAAATGAAAAAGAATCCAGCATCATTTCTATAAGAAGTGATCATGGAGGAGAATTCATAAATGCTTCATTTAAAACTTTTTTTGATGAACTTGGCATCTCTCACAATCTCTCATGTGCAAGAACTCCACACAAAAATGGAGTTGTTGAACGAAAAAATAGAACACTACAAGAAATAGCAAGAACTATTTTAGAAGAATCAAATGTTGAAAGATATTTTTGGGCTGAAGCCATAAATACATCTTGCTATATTTTAAACCGTGTATCTATCAGAAAGATCATCAACAAAACCCCATATGAAATCTGGAAAAATAGAAAATCAAACATCTCTTTCTTTCATATTTTTGGTTGTTACTGTTATATTTTAAACAACAAAGAACTTATTAGAAAATTTGATGCAAAATCTAATAAAGCAATCTTTCTTGGATACTCAACCGAGTCTAAAGGTTATAGAGTGTTTAACTTAAGAATTAATGTTGTTGAAATAAGTATGCACATATTATTTGATGAGTTTGATGACTTAGATATAAGTAAAAAGGATGAGGAAGAAGAAACTTCAATCAAAACACAACAGCAAAAAAGTTTGTAGAAAACAGAGATTGATAAACAATCTCCGTTTCATTCTCCACCAAAAAGCTGGAAAACGATTGAAGATCATCCTCAAACCCAGACCATTGGAGGCACGGCTAATGGGATTAGAACCAGAAAATCATTCAAGAATGATGAAAACAACATGGAAATTATATCTTAGATCGAACCAAAATCAATCAAAGAAGCAATTACTAATCAATCTTGGATAAATGCCATGAAGGAATAACTACTATAGTTTGAGAAAAATGAAGTCTGGACCCTGGTACCTGATCCATTAGATCAAGCAATCATTGACACACGATGGGTTTTCAGAAACAAACTAGATGAAGAAGGTAAGGTTATCAGAAACAAAGCAAGATTAGTAGCTCAAGGTTACAATCAACAAGAAGGTGTAGATTATAATGAAACATTTGCTCCAGTTGCAAGGTTAGAAGCTATTCGAATACTTCTTGCATATGCATCTCATAAACTTATCAAATTATTTCAAATGGATGTTAAAAGTGCTTTCTTAAATGGATTATTAAATGAACAAGTATATCTCAAACAGACCCCAAGCACTATATGGTTTAAAACAAGCACCAAGGGCCTGGTATGAACAACTGAGTTCATTCCTAATTAAAAATGGTTTTCAAAGAGCAAAAATCGTAACCACATTATTTAATAAAATAGAGGGAAATGATTTACTTATCGTTCAAGTATATGTTGATGATATCATTTTTGGGTCAACAAATGAAAAAATGTGTGAAAGTTTTTCAAAACTTATACAAAGTGAATTTGAAATGAGCATGATGGGAGAATTAAAGTACTTTCTTAGTTTACAAATTAAACAATATGAAAACAGTATTTTTATTTGTCAGGAAAAGTACATCAAAGATCTGTTGATAAAATACAAAATGAATGAATCAAATATCATGACTACTCCTATGCATCCATCTTCTTCTTTAGAAAAAGATGAAAATGGCAATTCTGTTTATGAGAAAGAGCATTGAGGAATGATTCGCTCTTTGCTTTATTTAACTGTGAGTAGGCCTGATATAGTGTTTGCAGTAGGAATATGTGCTCGTTTTCAATCAGCACCAAAAGATTCCCATTTAACAGCAGTAAAACGCATATTTAGATATCTTGTTGGAACCACTAATCTTGGTCTTTGATATAGAAAGGATTCACATTTTGATATTATAGCCTACTATGATGTTGACTATGCCGGAGATAAAATTGAAAGAAAAAGCACGAGTGGAGCATGTCAGTTCTTAGGCGAAGCATTAATCAGCTGGTCTTGCAGAAAACAGAACACTATAGCCTTGTCAACAACAGAGGCGAAATATGTTTCAGCAGCAAACTGTTGTTCACAGGTTCTATGGATTAAAAATCAACTTCAAGATTACTCTATAAGCTATTCCAATATTCCAATTTATTGTGATAATACGAGTGTTATAAATTTGTCTAAAAATCCCATTCAGCATGCTAGATCAAAACATATTGAAATAAAATATCATTTTATTCGTGATCATGTCAATAAGAAAGATATTGAATTAATCTTTGTTGATACTCAAAATCAACTTGCTGACACTTTTACAAAGCCTCTTGTCAAGGATAGTTTCAATTTGATCAAAGAAAAATTGAAGATTATGAAAAATCCAGAAAATTCTGGATGAATTCTACTTCTGCAGAAAACGGAGAACGTTTATCAGTCTCCTTTTCGCGAGCATCATTCTCCGTTCTAAAAAACCAACATTCCCTCCTGAGTTATCACTTTCCCTCTCAAAACCAAAAAGACAAATCTTGGCATTTAATACATGTTGTGTCTTTTTGTCTGAAGGTAGAGTGCTGACACAAGCTTTATAGCCCCCAAAATTCTTTTCCTCTTTCCCTAGGTCCAAACAGTTTCCATTGGTCAGAAAAGTAATCATTATTTTCTTTTCCTCTCCTCAAGTCAGAAAAACAGTTTCCTCTTTTCATCTCTTCACAAGCTTTATAGCCGCCAAAATTCGTTTCCTCTTTCCCTAGGTCCAAACAGTTTCCATTAGTCAGAAAAGTAATCATTATTTTCTTTTCTTCTCCTCAAGTTAGAAAAACAGTTTCCTCTTTCATCTCTTCACCTTATTTTCCCCCAAAATCTGCATCAAGCCTTTCTCTAAATACCAGTCTTCTCCTTCATCTCCTTCACTCTAAATCATTCACTCGCAAAACAAAAATGGCACGAACCAAACAATCAGCATGCAAAAATGCTTCTCCCTGCACACCATACTCTTCATCCCCTTCATCTGATTATGTGGACCGTTCACCCTCTCCACCACCTCGACCAACACCACCACACACCTCCTTGGATTCAACTTCTTCTAACAACAACCAAGAAATCCTCAACCCCAATCCTCTGTCTACTCTTCTTCCACCACTATACACTCGTCCCACACCAAACCTTACTCAAATGCCTCCACATTTGCGTAACCAAACTATTCCTAAATGACGCTCAATGAGGGTTCAATCTGGAATTGGAACTTCAAAACCCTTGAACCCAAAACCATATTACTTCATCATCTCAGATTCTGAGACTGATGATTCTTCTGATTCCTGCCCTCCAACATCAGAAAAAGGCACCAACAAATACCAATCCATCAACAATGGCACCAACAAACACCCAACCATCAACATCAACAAGGGCACCAACAAACACCAAACCTACCACACCATCTAAATCAGCCTTCTCCTCCGAACCCTCATAATCAACTCCCCCAAACTAAAAACGGAGATTGATAAATGAAATTGTCTCCCCTCTTACTAAACAAAATGAACCCTCTCTCAATCCAAACCCATGAAAACAAAATCTACCATGACAATCAACACACGCCAAACGTTCTCCCACTCCAGCACCTTCCTCTACCTCCACTTCTTTTGAATCTGAACCATCTCCTCCTTCTAAAAAATCCAAACAAAATACTTCGCCTCTAGTTTCCCCCACCAAATCCAAACTCTTCAAAAACAAATGGGCTCAACGCCCAGTTGGGATCGACAAGTTTTTGTCTTTGACAAACTCATCATTGAAGGCAATGTTGTCCAGCATCACACAAATGCTCTTGGCTGGACCTCATTCCTGCAAACATTTGACTGCTATTACCCATATGTTGTCCGAGCATTCTACTACAATGCAAAGACTTTTGCTGACAAATCCCTTATCATTTCCACGATAAAGGGAGTTGAAATCAACCTCACCCCGAACATTCTAGCTTCCATTCTTCAGTTGCCCATAGAAGGCCCATTTGTGTTTGGCAACAACTGGTACTCAGCTTTGAATCTTCAAAAGACTGAAGTACTTTCTAATTTGTTTCAACAAGAATCAACCCGCTACTTGTCAACATACCTCAAGCCCCTCCCTAAAGTGTTCAACAGTATGTGCCAGCATACTCTAATTCCTCACTATGGGTCTCCCAATACAGTTGTTGCCACTACCACTCAGCAAACAACTCATCTTCACACTTCACCCTGCCAGTCTGAACCTTCCAATTTAGATATCATGGCTGCACTGCAGGTCATTATGGCTACACAACTTCAACAAGATCAGGAAATCACTCTGCTGAGAACTTGGCTCACAGAGAAACTTGCTCCCATGCTGGGAATTCCACCTCCACCACCTCATTCGGTTCCTCCTCATCCCTAAGTTCCTCCTTAGCATCTTAGCATCTTAGTTGCTCTTCAGAAGGATCATCTCCCTCCTTAGCATCTTAGTTGCTCTTCTTTTACCTTTTTGAATGACAAAGGGGGATAATTAAGTTAGCTTTTAATTTGTATTAGAAAGTCTAATTATGTAATTCTACTCACAGTTATGTAATTCTGCTATGAATTAAATGAAAAACCAGTTTATCGCATGTAGTGTTTTAAATTCAGTCAAATTAAAAACTGCATAAATTGAGGGGGAGCTTTTAAGCTCTTTAAATACTTGATATTAGAATCAGAATTAAAATCTAAATTAACATGTTTGTCATCATCAAAAAAGGGGGAGATTGTTGAGACAAACTCCATATTTAAAGTTTTGATTAAAATAAACAAAGGTTAATTAAGAAAGTTAATTATGATTCTAAAATGTTAATTTAACTTGTGCTTTTGAGTGAATTTAATTAAGAACAGAATCAAGCAAAACAGAAAAGACAGCATTCTGTAGAATGATTTCCAGTTTCAAAAATGTTCATCACAGTATATTGATCAATCATTTTTCACCTCTTTAACAAAGATTATGCCACGAAAATTTATTCAAATAAGATCAATACAAGGCAAGGAACAATTAGGATTCATCCCAGCTCAAAAAGGTTATCAGATCACTAAAATAAAAGGACTAGAAACAGTCAAAATAAAACAGTTTGAAACTCTAAAAATCAAACTGTCAAGAAAGCTTGATCAACCTTGATATATGATAAGACATTACAAAGCACATCCAGAATGATCAAAACAGGAACTCCAGATTAATCATCAAATCTCCAAAAAGATCAAAATGACATATCCAGATTAATAATCGATCTCCGTTTTCTGCATAACTCCAGCAGTAGTCTGTTGTCTTCTACAATGGCTTATAATCCTTCTCCAAACTTCTTTTGGCTACATTCAAGACTCAAGATCGAAATTGTATCATGCAAAATTCAGGGAGAAAGTTCAAAGGCTTTTTCACTAGAAGACAAAACGAATTTAAAAGCTGTAATAGAATAGTCAAAGTTGGATTATTTTTATTCTGAAATATTGGTTTCAGTCAAAAATACAGAGCACCACCAACAGCTCTTTTTGACCTTCATTTAATGCAACTAAAGCCTATAAAGAGAAGGCCAATATCCAGGAATAAACCAGGAAATTCAAGTGCTGTAAAATCCCACAAATCAATCACATAAACATACTTGAAGTTTTGAAATTTCAAAAAGAAGAAGTAGTTCCAAATTCTCATATGGGATTGCTTAATTAGTACTGATTTGTTTGTAAAGAATCAAATCTCAAATAAGAGTTGAGATTTATCAGATTCTATCAAAAAAATAATCTTATTGTAAAAACTCAAACTATAAGAGTTTCTTTATAGTTTGATTAGATTGTATTGAATCCTATCAAAGTTAGATAGGTGCTATTGTTACTTTTTGGTTGGAAAGTAATAGAGATTGAAACAGATCAAGGTTGATCTAGACTAGGTGCTGTAAAATCAAGAAGGTTTTTTGTTTTAAACACTTAGTGGAAAATCTCACAGTGTGAGGACTGGACGTAACCCAAGTTGGCTGAACCAGGATATTTCTTTGTGTGGTATTCTCTATCCTATCTCTTTATTTGTTAAACTTAATTGATTAACTAAGATAAAACACAAATTGATTTTCTGTTTTAAGCTAATCAAGGAACGTTCTCTATTTTATAATAAAAACCAAGAACGTTCTCCGTTTTTTGATTTCATAACCAAGATCAATCTTGAGTTATTTTCTTAAGTTTTTAATAGGAATTTTAAAATGGTACATTTACAATTCAAACCCCAATTCCTTGTAAATTGACATTGTTACTTCAATTCCGAGGAAGTACAATTGAATGAGTCTGATCGTTCGGTCTACTGTCGAGCCTTAAGGAAAGATTGTTAGAACTTGGAGGTATTCGGGTGGGGAATTCCTAGGTGATTTGGAGGTCGCACTCCAAATGTCGAGAGCAACCATGCAACACACATTTACCTCGAATGTCACGTATATGTGTCTCGGGTTGAGTTGAGGGGATCTATGAGGACATGGCCAATTTGAATTGTCTGTCCATCGTGATGGTGGCATATTATCAAGCCTCCTAACCAAATACTTCAGAGTTAGAATAATACCACATTGTGAAGTAAAGTCTAAGTTCATGCATATCATTGTATTTCCTTGTGATTGTTTTGTTGTGATTGATGTGTTTCAAAAGTAATAATAATTACTCCTAGATGATTTGATGCATATTATAATGAGATGATTATTTTACTTGAGTGACTTTGATGTTATAATATGATACTATTTACTTAAATATTTTGATATATCGTAATGTGATTATGATACGGTTTGTTATGATTGTTTGTATGTTCTTCTTACTTATATTATACTATTAACATGATTTCAAAACTCACCTCCTTCCTTGCTTGTGTTTGACTGACTTGACCATGCGTTTGCGAAATCGTAGTTATTACAGGTTAATGAGTCTTGAAGTTCAAGTTTGGGAGAAACCCTGCTTTAATAGGTGATACCGGGAATAAGGGTTTTAATTTGTATTTTATTTATTTAATTTGAAATGAATTTTTGTATTAAACCTTTAGAAGTACTAGTAAGTTTTTAAAATTAAATCAAGTAATTATACTTAAATTAAGTTTATCAACATTGCACTATTTTAATGCAAAAAATGAGTTTAAAGTGTTCTTTTTATTTTTGAGAAACGTGATATCCTAATTAAAAATTTAAGTTTTTATTTTCATGGAAATAGATTTTTATCTATCCGCTGCAAATTCTATAGAAATATGACTTAATTTATTATATATATTATTTTGGAGTTTAGGATGTCACATCTTCGATCTTAATTATATATAAATTTTTGTCAATTACATATTACATTACATTATTATAACGAGTTGAGATTCTCTATTTCTTAACAAAAATTAAACTTTCAATTACTATGATAGTCTTATATAAATATTACATAAATATTATATAAATATTATATAAATAGTAGATTAATATCACATGTTTTAAGAATATGTGCCTTTATATCAATTATATATTAGAAAATTATACTAATAGATAGACATCTTCATCTATTTTTTTTAGAATGAAATGAGATAGTTCTTAACATTTACTTCATTAATTATAACACACAACAAGGACCAATTTGACGGGCACACAGAGCATGACACACACTTTCATATAAGTGTCTCCAATATTAATAATCCATTTTAATATCTTTATAAATGATTTTTGTTATGTTAAAGGATAAAATATTATACATTATCCAATCACAATTATTTTCACCAATTGGCTTCTTAAATTATCTTAACAAATTAATTTTTCATTACCAAGTTAATCTATTACTAAAATCTAATCCTTAGATAAAGAGAGGAACATCTATCTATAACGTTAGCGTTAACAATCAAAATTATTGAAAATTTATAATAGAATTTATGTATAACTTATTAATTACATAACTTCAAATTTAAATTCAATTCACAATAAATGTGAGTGGAAAGTTCAATTATATGTATCAATGCAATTAGTATAATTTTTTTGTTAAAATATTATATTATAATAATAACAAAAAAATTTAAATTATTTTAAAATGATAGTTATATTATGCACACCACATTTACCTCTATACACCAATTACACATTTATAATTACACATTTATGACCTTTTTGTCATACTCAATTCTTCAAACTCTATACACCAATTATACATTTATAATTACACATTTATGACCTTTTTGTCATACTCAATTCTTCAAACTATGTTTACAAGCTATATTGGATATTAATTTTTAATTACAAAAATAAATTTTTTAAAGAAATTAAAAAAAAATACCCAACTTTTTTTTTTATAATAAGAAACTCATTTGATTATAATAGGACAATTTAGTTTGAAGAGTTAAACAAGTGCTTTAAAACTCCTTACAAAATAAAATTTTGTATGGCATAAAAAAAAACTCAAATCTTAAGTCCACTAAAATATTATGGATGGACGAAATATTAATTATAAATAAAAAATTATAAGATAAAAAGTGGACACATTATTTATATGAGAAATATTAGTTATAAATTGAGAAATCATGATATAAAGAGTGAACACATTGTTTATATGAGAAATATTAGTTATAAATTGAAAAATCACGAGATAAGTAATTAACATATTGTTAACATGAATTATTAGAGTGATACATTGTATACACGCTATTTTCTTTTTCAACTAAAATATAAAAAAAAATTACATGAATTCTCGATATTGACGTAGAACCGTTGAAATATCTTATTTATATTTTTGAAAAATATAAAGAAAACACATTTAAAATTCATTAATTTTACTAAAGAAAATTTCTATAATTATTAAATAAAATATTCATAATTTATTTATTAAATTTTAAAAAAAATCTTATTTAATAATTTTGTTTTGGACCTCATAACGTGTTGGACGGACACTGATGTTAAATTATTAGAAATTACAATTAAGTTCATTGGTGAGTTGAATCACACAAATGAAGTATGTTTGAATTTGAAATATGAACCTATAAATAGTATTAATCCAATGAAAATCATATCATATGATTGTGTCAAAAAATTCTGAAGGTCATTCTAGTACTAAGAATATTATAACATTGAAATGCATATATTTTGGTTTATAATTAAAGTGTATCATTAATCATCTTTCATCAACGAGTTTTAAACTTTATCTCACTATTTCTTACTTAATAAAACATGGGTTTATTTTATTTGAGTTATAATGACAACGAAAAGGGATCTTCGAAAGCATCACCAAAAGGCATAATAACATAAGCTACATACTACTGCCAAAGGGGTATTTATCAATTTTGTTTCTCAGTTGAAATACTACATGAGAACCTAACTATCATGATGAATCGAGGCCAATCAAACCATTGTCGTCGTCAGAGTTCCATCCAAGAGAAAGAATTTGTCACATTTGTGTATCTAATCCCTAACACTTTTGTCATCGAAACATGGGAATTTCACCTTAAAAATTCTGGTCGCATAGAGGTTCATAGGTTCAAAGCGAGAGCCACATTGATATGGTTACCATTGCAACCATTTGAACCTTCGTTGTGATTTTGTTGAAAGTACGTGCAAATAAGAGCCTTAAGTTCATCCATATCCGTACCCATTTGAAGCTGAAGTTGTTCAAATTGGTAGTCAAATTGCTTCTCTAAATCAACCAGGAATTGAGGGGTAGCCGTGGGAAAAGAACAGGGCGACACCACAATCTAAGAATATGGTTCAATGAAGGGAATGAAAGAGTACATAGAACAAAGGAGACAGGGAATGAAAGGTGATGTACATAGAATAAAGGAGCCAGGAATATTTTGATTCAAATTGGATAACTTTATTTCATAGCCTTCAAAGCTATAAAAAAGACAGCTATAACAAATTTCCCACAATCATTAGAACAATGATGATAATCCAATGATTAAAATGGCCACCTCATCTTTCTAGAAGATAAGCATAGGTGTCTACAATAAAAGTTGAATTTAATGTAAAAACTAATTCATTTAAAGCACTACATAATGCTGTAACAAAATAATATGTGAATCAAGATTCAAGACTGCATAAATCGTTCTCTGTTATTCTATGGTATAACAAGAATCTTGAGAGGCATATGATAAACAAGAACTGAAAGGATCCATAAATTACTACCAACCTTTACTAATTTGTACTTCAGCAGTTGTTAAAAAAAAATATTGTACTCTAACAGCATAAGCAGGATACAAAATTTATGCTGCAAAGAATAGTTAGTGTAAACTAATTTCTTCATTTCATCAATGCAACTTTCGTGTGTTCGCCTATCTGTCTCTATCATCTCTACCTCAGAATTCTTCTGAGACGTTTTTTAAATATCACAAATTTAGATTCCCTGCAGTTGACTGTCCAGATTTTAAGATCAGATTTTAGTTATTTTTAATTTAAAAATCGGAGCTTGAAATATGAACAGTCTAATCTTAATCAGATGGTTCCAATGTACCTTACTGCACTGCAGAGGGGGGTGACTGCAATGAATCCCAAGCCACTATTCATGGCATGATGAAAGTGGAGCACAACAGGAAGAAATGTCGATTCCAGCCACTTCCATAGCATTGCAGACCCATTCTGGAACATCACCGTTTGGGAACTACATTATGAAGATGAAAGATGGTTTAATAACTACTCATAAATATCTAAGTATATTGGAAAGAATGGTCATGTTAATATAAAATACACAGGGTTTTAATAAAAAAATTAAACAAAAACAATAGACAGTAGTTATATCAATTTCTGTCTTCATTGTAAAATAACTTTCCAAGCAAAACTATAGGACATAGCAAGAAAGAGGCCAAAAAAGTCAAGTATGGAAAGAATCTACCAACAAAGCTATATTTAGATCGAAGGTATTGGATCCGTAATTAGTTTGATAACATTTTCTCTTTATCATTCATTAGTTAGTTTTATATTTGTTATAGTTTGTTAAGGGATGTTAGGAATTATTCACGCTATATATAATCTCCTATTTGTAATATTTTGTTCAATCAATGAATGAGATTATTCAAAAACTTCTGCATTACTCATTTTGTGGTATCAGAGCCAACTACTTATCTAATAGACGGAATGAGACGTAGTTCCATTGCTTTGATTATCAAAAATAGAAGGTCATGGAATGAAATCTAAGCAAATCGACCACTTACCTCATTTTCATTCACTCCCATTTGAGGTGAAATGTGATGGAATCATTCATTAATTATGAATATTAAAAAACTAATTTACCATTCTCGAACCTATGATTACGTATATACTTTTTAAAAAGGAATAGGAATCATGTAATTGTGCTCAAAATCCAAGGAAGATTTTTGGCAAAAATAATAATAAATAATAAATAATGGTTGATGTAAATTTCTCGAACATACCATTTGTTGCAGAAAGTTGCATACAAACCTTCAAAAAGAAAAAAACAAAATATACATAAGGTTATTGGCATATTAAGAAAAAATTTGATGAACAGAAAAAGTATTAAAGGTAAACATACTTTGGAAACCTTTCTTCAACTATTGAAGAGTGGAGATTCCTACTAAGCTGCAAATTTTAGAAGGACAATAATTTTACATAAATATTAATATGACAACCATATATTTATAATAAGTCTTTTTTATCACATGTTACTATTTGTACCTGCATCATGTAATACAAATTATGATATGAAAGTAGCTGAGATCCCATGGCATCTTTTGTCACAAGACAATGTATGTAAGCCCTGGTGTAGTTCTTGCAAACCTGTAACAAAAAAAAAAAAAAAAACAAAACAAAAAGAACCACACTAAACACATGCTGATTTCCACAATGTGAAATTTAAAACCAGCCTCTTACAAGCATACCATACAAGAGCAAGTAGGATCAATTGGACGGGTGTCATCAGCCATGTCTCTGTTTTTTAGTTTTAACACTCCCTGCAAGAATAATGAAAAAAGTAAGTTCCAAAAGAAATCGATGCATGAATGAGTGGATATCAAAGAATTCTTTTAAATTATCATTATTCCACACTCCAAATATATTAAATTGGCCCAATGTGTAATTGAAATTTAGTATATCCCAATAGGGATATAAATTAAAGGGTAAAAATTTATCACCTGAGGAACTAGGGCAGTGCCAAAACGTGCTGTACGAGTAGGATAAACACAATCATACATGTCAGCACCCAAAGCACTACAAACAACAATGTCGAGTGGATAACCAACTCCCTGAAAGAAGTACAAGTGAAAGTTGCAATTCACTATCAAATTGAGAAATTGAAATATTTCACTAAAAACAAAATGCTTGTGCTCAAAAAAGTGTACTGACCATAACATATCGCGGTTTATCCTCTGGCAGAGCAGCAGTACACTGAGCAACAACTCGCCAAAATGAATTTTTATCTTCACCGCCTGAAAGACCACCAATGGCATAGCTGTGACAAAAGGAAATTATATTTAACTCAATATTACTACAGAAATTGATATGGTACAAGACTAAGCCTAATTCAATAGAAGGGGATGTTCTAGTGGGCCTAAGGCATGAGAAGCCCAAAGTGTGGAGAGTCTACGAGAGAAACAAAAAGAAAAAGGATATGAGCATCCAAACATGACTACACAATTCATGATTTACAGAACAAAAACAAATTGTGAGGGGTGGTATAGAGGGTTCGTTCTTATGTGTTTAATTCATATAAGAAATCCTTAGGTGTCAGCTTGGAGTCTAGAATTGTGCTGAGAATGGGAATTGGTCCTCTTAATTCCAATGTTTTTGTTTGTACTCAGAATTAGAATTAATAGCATATGACATGATAATTCCATAGAATTACAAAATAACTCGTGATTTACAGTGACATTAGAATCCCTCTTGCTTTTTAAGTATGATACATCAAATTTGCGTTTAATATCTTCCCTAGTGACATTAATATTCCTCCCTACGAGATACAGTGACATTAGTTCCAGTATTATTTTTAAAGACTTTTGACATAAATTTGAGAAAAGAAATTTGTTGGATCCCAAATCGTAGCTGAGAATCAGTCGTTTATTGACTGAATTTTTCTGTAATTAATGTATTATTATATATTATGTAGGAAAGTTGTAGCAAACATCAAGGGATCTTGTATAGTAAATCCCTCTTATTTAATTTTGTTTTATTTCCTTTCTTAGACTAAGGTGCGCTGTATTTAAACCAGAATTCTAACATTTTTAATTCAAGAAATGAAACAATCAGTTCCTTAATAATTCACATGGTATCAGAGCAAACCATCCAAGTGAGAAACACCATTCCTCCATGGCTGAAGAAAGTAGTTCAGTCACAGACTCAAACTCCAAAACGGCGACTGCATCTTCCATAATTATAAGTCTGACCGAAAACGCCATTATACCCATCACCAGCTACAAATTAAATGGTCAAAACTACATTCAATGGCAAGATCTGTTCGAATATTCCTTCAAGGAAAAGGGAGGGAAGATTACATCTTTGATGATGCCAAAGAGCCAAAGAAAAAGGATCCTGACCACTCAAAGTAAAAACTATAGAGCATCTTAGTCATGACATGGCTGGTAAACTCAATGACCATCAAAACTTTATGTATCACAGCACTGCAACTGAGATCTGGAGCGCTGCCAAGGAAACTTACTGAAATATTGATGATACTTCCGCTATATTTGAGATCAAGAGTCTTCTGCATGACCTGAGACAAGGAGATACAACAGTTGCTGAATACTACCAACTCTCACCTGTTATTGGCAACAACTGGATGTCTACGAGGATATGGTGTGGAAATGTCCTGAAGACAGCAACCAGTACAAAAAAACTGGTGGAGAAAGATTGAATCTACCGGTTCCTCCTTGGCCTGAACAAGAATCTAGATTAGGTAAGAGGAACGATCCTTGGGACCAAACCTCTGCCCAACATTAGAAATTTTTTTCAGAGAAAGCTCCACCAATGAAAGTTCAGCCTTGGCTGTGAAAGAAAAGTACAAAAAATCTAGAGGATGGTGGGATGACTGAAAAAAAACAGGCCACACTAAGGAGACATGTTGGGTCACTCATGGCAAACTGGAAACCATCTAGGAGCAGGGACAGTCACCCCAATGCTGCCACATCAAAAGGAGACAAAGTGTTGACTACACCAGCACTTGAGCCAAGTCTGTTCAACAAGGAACAAATAGAGCTCTAGCAAAAATTGCTACAGCAAACCCTTCAAAACACTGGCACATACATATATTGATTCTCAATTTAGATCTTTTATAAATAACGTTCATATTTTATTAAATTATAATAAATAAATAAATATGAGCATCGGTGTCCTATGTTTTTTACATTAGCAAAGTGTCGAGGTGTCTATGTCATGTCAAATGTCTGTGTTGGCGGAGTCTGCGCTTCATAGTTGATAAGTATTTTTATTTTTAATTATTCTATATCCTAGATTAGAATTGGAATTGAATCTTGAATTCTAATTCTATGCCATACTCTTTATACAATCGTTGTCCGAACATAAAATTTATTATTCTAGATCAATTCCAAATAATTCAAATTCCATCATCCAAACATACTCGTAGGTCACTCTTTTAATTACGACAAATACTGGTCTTCTTCCAACCTCTCTCCAAACACCATCAGATGTGGGATAGATGTAATAGTTTTAACAATATGAAGAATCCATCAATTTTTTTCCATTGGCAAGAGCGAATAGAGACACCGCAAATTATAATTTATTAATAATTTGACCATGTCCAGTATTGGAGGGTTATCGTATGTAAAGCATAACAAAAAAGTATAAAAATATTGGGAAAAGAACCATGTACGCTGACATGAAAATAGACCTACCCGGGCAAATTGCGCTCCACCAGACCTTGGACACAAATATCCCTGGTTACAAAATATGTAATTTATAATCATAATAGATGGTCCAAATTGATAAATCAAGAACTAGGAAACTAAATATAATGGCACAAGAACAACAGATAGCAAGAAGGTTATGCTTTTTCCTGGAGCTCACCTCAATCTAGGATCTAAACCACCCTGCACAATACCAAACAAGTTCTGATCATGAGGCCTCTTGTGAGCTGTTAAAACAGGGCAAGGTGTATTAGTATTCAACATGCAAAGCAAAAACAAGATTATAGAAGGCAGTGCTAAAAACTAGTAACTGTTTTGGATTCAGCATTATGGCATTCTACTTGACATCCAATGCTAAAACTAATGCCAAATTCTTTATAGATAGGACAATAACATGAAAATAGAAAAAACACAATACACAACCCACGTAAGGGACATTTCCAAGCACTTCTCCACATTCTCAATTCAAAGCCCTCAAAGAGAAAACAAACTATTTTATAGTGCTTGATTTATTTACCTCAACCTTTCTTTCTTCATACAAAGTATTGAATGTGCTACTGATTGGCTAAAAGAAACTGAAAAATGGCTAACTATTCTCTCTTACTCTACAAGAAATAGAGTTAGAATAGAACTCTTTGGTAATTAACATTAGGGAAGACTTTTGAAATATTGGTTTTTCATCTTACAGTGGCTTGAGTTACATCACTTGCTTGTGAAGTAACTTGCTGAAAAATGGCTAACTATTCCCTATTACCAATATTTCAAAAGTCAGAATCATTGCTTGTGAAGTAACTTTTGTCTTGCTTGTGCGTGCTTGAGTGCAAAGAGAATGGGGATAGCGTTTCCAGTTTATTTTCTTAAGCACGATGTGCCAGGCTCATTCAAGAGTTGTATTACTGTGATCTATCTAAGTTCTGCAATAATTTTGATCTTGGATGCAGAACTTATTCACATCACCCTATTGACTTGACTCGTCTGAACTAAGTACCACTCAAATTTATATCTGTTGATATTTAAATTAAATAATATATTCTGTATATATAGAAAGTGTATATCTCTAGAATATTCCATTATAATTAATGCTCTAGATTTGTAAATTTATAGTGATTTGTTTTCAGCTTATATAATGAAACCTCCCTGGTGTAGTTGAAACACACAGTTTATGCATGTCTCTTATTCTCCTATTTTCTTTCGCTCAAAAATCCATCAAGCCCCGCCCTGAAGCATATCAGTAAGGGAAACCCCTCTGGAAAGACCGTGAGTTTTACACTTTGCAAGTGCTAAGTCTTCTAGGTAACCAAAATATATTGCCTATTGTGCATACTGTCAACTAGTCACAACTTTTAACCCACAAGTTACCAGCAAAGGCTCTCCCAATAGATAGTTTTACCAATGCAACAATCTCACCACAATTCCGAATCAACCAGTTATTTACACAGTCAAAGTATTACTACAACTAAATTAGAATCTCCATTCTAAAATGTGTCATTTAAGGATTTTTCAGAGATTGAGAAAAACAACAAATGAATGAACAAGTAAAACAATTTTTTAAAATTGTCCTCATTAACAATTGTCATAAATGCATACTGAGATATGGTGACTTTAAAATGATGCACACTATATTAATTTGGGGGTTAAATTGAAAGAAAACAATTAATGTTTCATTGAAAAAATAAAACGACACTTATTTTGGGACAAAATTTATTTGCTTAAAACATTTTTTTGAACAGAGGGAGTAGTTTATATGCACTGCATATCGCCATAGATTATGATGCTACTCATTGCTAACAAATTTACCTTCTATACATCTGTCTATCCATCTAAGTGTTCGATACATAGCTTCCTCAACTCTTGGACCAGTAACGGTGGTCTTTATAACATCATCCAGAGCCATTATGATATCTGCTCCAATTCTATTCTGCACAATTTATGACAAAATATGAAAGCACGTCAATTGGAGAACATTAATGGTTATAAAAAAATGTGACATCAACAAATGGATACCATAAACTGAATTCAAAATTTCATATTACATTTTCCATGGGTGTTTGCTAGCCACATGACATTTTCAGGAGGCATAAAGCAGTCACGTGATATTAATAGAATTAAATAAGGGCTATTTAATCTATATATGGGGCTGAGAACCCAATGTTCTATATAAATGATATCTTGTTTCTACATCAAAATAAGGGAAAAGTGTGATTCCTTTTATTGTATAAAACTATTATTACTCATGCTTCATTTTCCCAACGTAAAAATGTTTTACCATATTCAACAAGTATGGTGTCCTACAGCCTCGGCCTGTCATGTGCTGCCACTTGCAATTCTTATCTATAAACTAATAAACTAACGTGGCAAAAAATTGGTTTGATAAAGGAAGGATGAGTAGGGGTGGCCAAACGGGTCGAGTCCACCGTCCATTTAGGGTGGTAGGTTGAAGGTTTGAACTCGACCACTCAAGTAGATCCACCCTGCTTAACCCGCTAAATAAACAGGGAGATGATGGGCAGGTTGGCGAAGATGAAAGAATGGCTTTTTGTTAAATATTTTTGAATTGATTAAATATTTTTTTAAATATTTTTGAATGGCGATGATGGGCAGGTTGGCGAAGATGAGAGAGAGAAACATAATCTACTTACCTGTATTTGAATTGATTCCTCAGGTGTTAGAAGCATAGGCTTTCCATCTACTGGTGACTGATGCAAAAGAATGGCTTTTTGTTAAAAATAACAAAAGTATGGAATTGCACTTCATAATCATAACTCCATAATTATCTAGTTAAAATAAATTCTTTAGTCCAAAAAGTGATGCAAAATCCAAGGAGAAAAAATTCAAATTTTAAAATAAATATTATGTTTACATTTTTTTGAGTAAAGTATGTATATACCTGAAATGTCACACCTTTTTCTGTGATATCCGCAAGATGCAACAGTGAGACCTAAAACATCAGTTAAATAAAAAACATTTTACTTAACAAGGATTCTGCACATTATCATCAAATCTTCAAATGTATAATTTAGGTTTACTTACATGCATATATAGCTATGATATTTTTTTTATAGTCAAACCTATTCTTACAGGTCACTAGTGACAAGTTGTTTTAGTTTCGCAACAAGAGTTCAATATGATTCTTTTTTTTGTATGGTTGAGCAATATAGAACATTAAACATCATAGTAATTTTGAAAAGAAACAGTGTCACTGAAGAAGAAGAAGAAGATTCTTACAGGTCACTAGTGACAAGTTGTTTTAGTTTCGCAACAAGAGTTCAATATGATTCTTTTTTTTGTATGGTTGAGCAATATAGAACATTAAACATCATAGTAATTTTGAAAAGAAACAGTGTCACTGAAGGCAGTGTGCTATTACCAATTGCCATCAGGTAAATTCGGTGTGCAAAATGCAAAAGTTTTCACAGACGAACGAAAATAGCATAATAGCAAGAAATCATAAGACCATGTGCAATGTCAATGTAAACAAGAAAAGGCATACATAAAATCATAACAACCATTTGAAAGCCACCAGAATCAGTAAGCATGGCCCGCGGCCAATTCATAAAATTGTGAAGACCACCAACTTCATCAAGAAGCTCAGAAGTAGGTCGAAGGGCCAAGTGATAAGTATTTCCAAGTATTATTTGACAACCAATATCCTCAAGCTGGCTAGTTGTCAATCCTTTGATTGTTCCTGATAATGTAGAAACCCTTTCCATAAGACAAAAATTGCAGCATCTCAAGTGCAACATAACTAGTAAGAACTCGACCAAAACAAATACCGAAGCATGAAGAATAAAGTTTAGACTCTAACCTTGTGTACCCACTGGCATGAATAAAGGCGTTTGGCACACAAAATGAGGGAGAGTCAATCGAGAGGCACGAGCACGGTTGAACCTACCAAGAATCTGAGAAAGGGATAAGACTAGAGTTCTAAGAACAGTGGAAATCTATTACTACCTAAATCTAATAACTGTTATATGTAAGTTATTTCCCGCCTAAACCAATTGTGGCATTAATAATGACACATGACATAATTCAAAGCAACTTTCCAATTGTGTAAATAAGGTGCATCTATACAATCTACAATAACTCTTCAGTCTACCAACATATATACCTAAAGCCTATATATACAATAATGGTTGTGTAGCATGCATTCATCTATCTATATAACAACATTTAATCTTTCTCACAGTTATCTAGAATTGTCATGCGACCAACAACTAAACACAACAATCTAAAGAATATGCTTTGGTCATTATATAAGCCTAAGCCATATCATTCTTTTTGGTTCACTTGGAGTCTATGTCAAAAACAAAATAATTCACAATTCAGTAAGTATACCCATTTGAACATGGCCTTAAACAACCATCATGATGCCCTGTAATTACTCAACCTTAAGGGTATGTATTGCTATGTTTCTATTCCTTTTTAAATGTTCATTACATAATTATTCAATTTGACATTTTTAAAGTTTTACACATGTTCTCATATGAATTAGGCATGTGAACCTAAAATTGTAGTTTCACACGATAATAAAACCATTTATTGAATTATGTTTTTGTGTGGTTTTATTCACAATTTCACGTGAACAGGCCAATCATGCAAATAATGATAGAGATGTCAGACGTAGTCTAATGCAAATGATAACTTAGAAGATGGAGTATGATCGTTATAGTGTAACTTACACTATAAGTACTTTAGCTAAAATGTTCATTTGGTGTGTACTATTTTTTATGATAGTGTTGTATAATTCAGTTTCTAATCTAAAAAATGTCACCGTTTAACTAGGGAAGGGATCGGCTACCATATTTGTTTACAAGAGTTTTTGGTTGTTCAGTTAAAAACTATTGTTTTTAAACTGATCTAAGTGGAAATGAATTTCAAGTAAGAGTACACCAAGAGGAAGGAGACGTTTTCTTCACAGATGGGTGGCTATGCTTGAATGATTTTTATGGTCTACTATTTGGTGGTTGGATGTCATTGTGCCATACAACACCCCAAAGATTCGTCGTTGTAAGGGTCAAGGATAGACTTGGGAACGAGATCAACCCTCCTAAGAGCAATCCTCCCATGAGGTTCACATTGAACCATCCTATTCTCAATTGCAATCTTAACAATGGACTGACTCACAATGTGGTGGTACGACAAGGCACAAATTTCCAATGCCTTTTTATCATGCATACGTTAAGACTTAGACTGCAGAAGATATTAAATCCGGTGTATTGGTATGTACTACATATGTAATAAAATGATTATAAGTGCCTAAATTCAATATGTGCTAATGATTTTAAAAAATTGATTAATTACATTCATTTCTGTAACAGAATTTATAATGGGTTGGCTTTTGTAGTGCTGTTTTTAACAAGACAGATATTGAATTTGTGCTGATTGATCAATGGTCAAATACCTGGAAGTGCAACTTTTGTTTTGAAGAAACATCTCCTAAATTTTGTTTCATTTCTGGAGGCTGGGGAAATTTTTGCAAAGCAAGAAGATTTATGGAAGGGGTTACAGTCAAACTTCGTGTTACTAACGCCATTGAAAACAAAGTCATTTACATTCAAGTAAATCATATTTTAGGATTGCGGACGACTTTAGTTGCAGCTGCTGCCAACTCCACACTCAAACCTATATATCATTTTGAAGAGTACTTTGCTTAGTCTTAGTCATATCTTGAGGGAATGCTTTAATATGGTGTTTTTTTTGCTTCAGTGCTTGACCTTTAAAGCTTATTGTTTTGTGATTGAGTTTTTGTAATTGCTGACTCTAAATCTATTGTAGTCTCCAACTTACATCTAGATTGTGAAACTTCAAATCTATAAGTTATTTTTATTGTCATAGTTCATCATTAGTCTTCCACTTTAACCATTAAGCTCATAAAAATTAGTTCAGGCAAACTGATGAGACAAATTAATAAATTACATGTTAACTAATGCAGCCTCACTAACAAATTGTTTTTTCAAATGATTACAACTTTCTATGATATGATGTTGAAGATGTACATTATGATCACAAATTTCATTGTTATCAACAAATTACACGAGTCAAGAATGATGAATTGTGCATTCTGATTAAAATAATGTCATGATTAATATGTCAGTATGATGAAATATAACCTACTCTTGCGAGCACACATGCACACATAGTTATTTACAGTAATTTTCTAGTTAAATCTTATTCAAGTAAACCACTAATTTGGGACCTGAAGTTGTAAACGTCGAGCAAATTGGGACCTCAAATTTTTAAAATAGCAAAATGCTCCCTTATTTTTTAATTCAGTCAATATAAAACCTCTGTCAACTTACAGTGATGAGGTGTCACGTTAAGTGACACCCTGACTTTGCTACGTCATAGGGAGGTATTTGATTGATCAACAAAAAATAACAGGTACAAATTTAAATTTGAGGTACCCATTTTATGATAAATGTTTATGTAATTAAAAAAAACAGAAATGATTTGTAATTACTTTACAGACATCAAAAATAAAATAAAAAATAAACAGTTTTGGTTTTTTAACATTAAAATTTTTGTCATCAGTGTGTAAAAACAATAAAGCATCAGAACACCCCTTGCAGATAAAATATAGTTGTGAATTTGATTTTCAAATATAGAAATAGGTATAATATGTACATTGAACAAGCAGGCAATACCTCTAATTTCAGAGTATACATGGTTGGATAGTTTGGAGCACATTGGAGAATCTCTTTGACAAATCTACAAGCTATGCTGAATTTTAAATTTAGATATTGAAAGGCAACAGTACCAATGTAACTAAATGGTGCTTAATCACAACCATGACTTTCTAACCAGAACTTCTCGAACAACTTCTTGTTGGCATATTTTGTTTATCTTTTGTGAATGTAGTGTCACCACCTCTCATTTTTAAGATTTGCGAATTCAGTAAAACCAATTTTGAGGAAAAAAGATGGTGATCACGGATTTCAAGATCATTGGATTTAGGAAATTAGGAGGTCTTAAACTAAAACCATTGGAAATGTAATCAGTCAAAATGGAACCTCAATTTCAAACTTATACCAATCAGTCAAATGTCATAGTATCAACCAAATGTCTCACTATAACGTAGCAGAGAGCCTGGGTGTGTCATTAACGTGACACCTCATCACTCTTAATTGTCAAGAGAAGGATATCTCACGTAGACAGATTAACAAAACATACTACTTCGCAAATTAAAGGTTCCAATTTATCCGAAGTATACAATTACAAATCCTAAATTGGTGGTTTAGTGTTCACATTTTTACCGTTTTCCATTTGATTTAACACTAAAGAGAAAAAGTGGTAAACACTTCTGATAACATAATAAAATTAGAGAAAATGTGGCAATACGAAGAACAAGAAATAGATTAATGAACTAAACCTCAAAACGAAGTGCCATCACGTTTGTTTCGGAAGCCAGGAACAGTACACAAATAACGGTATATCCTCCTGGCAAGGAAAGAAGCACGGTAAGCACAAGCAGAACAAAAAAAGTGCTTACACGAAACGAAGTTTGTCAGAGAAAGAGAACTTACGAATAGAGAGAAGAAGCAACAGAGAAGATGCGACGAATAAAGGTGCCGCTGCAAATGTGTACCGGCTACAACTTGTTTGTATTTGATTTCCTTTTGAAGGTTGCGCCTATTCCCTGACGCGTTTTTATGATCTTTTTCTAAATCATTTTACCCTATTCTCCACACCAATATATACTTTTATCCCATGTTTTTAATGAAAATTTTATTTTGTCTTTAATTTAAAAAAATTAAAAATTGTAATTTTTCTTTTAAAATAAAATATTTAATTGCAATTTTAGTCTTTTTATTTATATTGATTCACAAAATTGATCCTTATATTAAAATTCGATAATTTTGATCATTTTGTCCGATTTTATAACTAAAAAATAATAATGAGATGTGACATATGATACAATAATATAGAATGATTAACACTTATGAAAGTAAAATAAAATGCTGTGAAAATTTGAATTACAATTTTGAAACTTTTTATATTTTTAATTTAACTAATAATATATGAATAATTAATGCATTTAGATGATTCTATATTATAGAATCATATCTCACGTCATTTAAAATATATTAAATCTTTATTTTTTTTAATTTAAAATATGATAGATGACTAAAACTATTAACTTTTAAAATAAGATGATTAATTCCGTAAATCAGTATAAATATAAGAACAAAAATTGCGATTAAATTTAAATAAAATTGAAAACTAGAAAAATTTTGTGAAAATTTCTCGTAAAGTTTCGAATATTATTTTTTTTTTTTTTTTAGATTCAACAATTTGAAGTATGTTAAAAAAAATTATTTTATTTTATTTTAGAAAAATGATTTGAAAATAAATTTGGACCGTTAAAAGAAGGCAACGGCTACAAAAGTCTACCTTAAAAGTAATTGGGCTAAAAAGCGGGTTCCAAAAGCCCATTAACATATTTTTTGTAAAATTATTTTTAAAACAAAATTGTCCAAAAAGCCTTACAAACTAGTTTGAAGTATTATTGATTTAGGAATAATATTTTATTAAAAAATATTTTGAAATGAGTTCTTATAATGAAAGCTATTTCAAAATAAATAAATACATATGGGCCGAAGAGTTTTTACTCTTACTTGTTATAATGAATGTGATTTGAAATGAGTTTTTATTTTGAAAATTATTTTCAATGCTAATTTTTTTCACTAATTTTATTTTTTTTTTTAAAAAGTAAATCTAGGATATTTAAGGTTTTGCTGTTTGCACCCTTATGTTCTTGTATCATGCTCACTGATTCATTATTTTACTACGCTGGACTTAATTGATTTATTTTTCTTTGGGTTTTCGTCTCACATCATCCAACCCCTCTACGTGGAGACGCCACTTTTTCCTCGTTATAACATATTGCTAACTGTACTTTTGTCCCCCTCCTTTAATTCTTGCACACCCCCTCGTTTACAAGACCTATTAATTAGTTTTAGTTGTTGGTTATAAGATACACTAGTTACAAATACTTGTTTTTATTTTATACTCTTGTGATATAGTGTTTTAAGATGTAATTCCAAATTTTGCTTTCGAGAATGTGGGTTTAATAGGCGTCATAGATTGTTTGAGAGAAGTGTGATATATAAAAAATTATATAGTGTAATTTATTGGTTTTTTCTCTAGTTTTTTGGTTCAATGTATGGGAAATGAATTCTTAGTATGCTCTAGTTCTAGCATTGTCTGATCTTTCACATAAAAAAAGTGTGATAGTGCAGTTTGGAAATACGGCTAGCAGAGACTTGGTATTTTAGTGACCTATTGTGACTCATCGCTATGGTGCACAATTATATTATGTATATAACTGCTATGTCAAGTTTTACTGTGAAATTTGACATAGAGAAATTTGATTGAAAAATCAATTTTAACTTATGAAAAATGTATTGATACAATCAAGATTATATAAGGCGTTGAACATCACATAGACATTAGTTGGCATTGATGAAGGTATATTGTGAAATTATGTCAATGGTTTTCAACTTGTAGAAATTTTTGGAGTGGTTTAACTTCAAGTGAAAATTCTAAGTTTTTTAGCTTCAAGTATGAAGTGGTTTAACTTCAAGTGAATTTTTTTGGAGTGGTTTGGCTTAATATTAAAAATTTGTAGTTATTTAACTTCAAGTGAAAATTCTTGAAGTGGTTTAGCTTTAAGTGAAGTTTCTTTATAGTAGAGTATGATATTTCTTTTCAATCAAGGTGACTGAAGACGGTATGAGTTAGATTAAATTGAATCATCGTGAAAAAGTCTCACTTTGCCTATTATCATAAAGGAGGAGGGATGTTAAGACTATATATATTAGCTCTAGTTTTTTGTTACAAGTTGTATGGGTTATAAACACTTTTAACTTATATCTTCTTTTTTTTCACCTTTACTTGTGTTAACATGTTGTGAAATGTAGTTTAAATATTAACTTTGGAAGGATATTGTACTTTTGGTAATTGAGTGGTCGAGAGAAGACTATATATATTGTAAAATATTCACATAGTGTTAGTCTCAAGTAACAATCATAGTTTTTTCTCCGATTTTATAGTTTTCATGTTATATTCATGTGTTTGATTGTATTCTTTAATTTTCTCTTGTCTATTTTGTTTTTCAACAATATTTTAGGGATGGATTGCAATTAAAATTAGGATCGTGCTAAGAAATACCCTAACCAAAATTAGATGTTTTATATTGAAAATAACAAACTTTAAACTTTTAAAAATTTGACAACTTCAGATGTATTCTTATTACAAAAATTTCTATTTTTAGTTCCCTAACAAGTCTTTTTGGCACTTGTTTGCATTTCCCTTAAAATTATCATCTAAATGATTTTGTCCTAAATTCGTCTCTGTCTGATAATATTTCAGACAAAATATATAATGTTATTTATTATTTTTTTGTTAAAGTAAGTTTAATTCTTAATTTATATGAAACTCACTTTAAAACAAATTTGAGACCAATTAATTTTTTTTTTGAGTGAGTTACGTTTAAAATATAAGTAAATATTGAAACACTATATAAGTTATAAATTCAAACACTATTTAACATAAAATCTAAAAAAAAATGCTACAAAAAAAAAATACTATAAATTTGTAAGAGAGTGATTGCTAATTACCAAAAAAAACTTATATATTTTAGGCATACGAGTTTATATGCTATGTACTATCTCTATAAATTAATCATCTTCCTGGTAGTGACAACTAATAGTGACTTATTAACACAATGTTCCATATTCAAATATTACTTAACTAATAGTGACTTATTAACATATTGTTGCTTATTCAAATATTACTTAAATTCAAAGAGGACATTATTGAAAATAACTCAAGTTTCACCTTAAAAAGAGATAAAAGTTAAAAAGAGTTTATAAAGAATTATGTTTAATGTAAAAATGATAATATAGTAGTATTAGTGTCTATCATTTCACATTATTTATGTCATATTATCTATACGCCAAGTATAAAAACTAAGTCCCACGAAAAAGAGATAAAATTGCTTGATAAAAAGAAAGATAAAATTTTAAAAATAGTTTATAAGAATGATACATCTTATTTTCTTTACTAAAAACTAAGATTCATTCAAATTAATTTATTACATTTATTGAAAACAAATTCAAGTTGCTAATAATAAATGGATAAAATTGCAAACCAATTTACAATATCTAAATTAATAATTTAAAACAACAAATCACTTATTTAAATTAAAAAATAGAAGAAAAAAAAAGATTAAGAAAGGTGATTCCATATAAAAATTATCATAAATCATCTTCTTAGATCTAAAAGAAGAAGAATAGAAATCTTCAAATACATGTTTAATTCTATTTTTAATGAGCCAAAATCAATTTTAGAGGTGGAAAATTCATTTTGACACGATTGAGTTAAGTAGAATTGATTTTGCCTTCAAAATCAATTTTAATTTATAATTTCTGAATCTAAATATAATTTTTATATTGAATTTTATTGTTCAATTTAACTAAATATATTTTTAAATATAAATTACTATATATTCAATTCACTTTTAATTAAAATCAAGTTTATAAAATCAATTAATATTAAAAAATTTAACTAAAATTAAATTTATATAATCAATTAATATTAAAATTTTCAAAATTAAGAGGTGTACACATCTCATGAAAAACTAACAAAAACCTATTTTTTTAGTTAGGCCAAGACATCAAATACTAGTTCCCGGTTTTGTCAACGGTCCCACCCATGGGTACAAAGACTAAAATACTACCATATGTCTGCTAGTCTGTCACTGAAGCATGCAGAAGAACACACTGAGCTGGACTTGCTGTTCTGAGTCTAAGCCATTGAACCTAACAAGCTAGTTGGTATAACGTATGCTTAGCTGTTCATATCAACCTTTATTCATGTATGCCCGTTTGATGTTAATTAGGAATGCATCCATGTCTTGTCTCCCATAAAATATCTCATTTATTATATTTATTTTTCTCAAATTATATGTCACTTTTAAAAAATAGCTGTGAGGATCTGTTTGTTGGATAAAATAAAGATAAATTATTATATTTTATCTGAATATAGTATTTTGTTAAAATAATAATATGATCTACAATAAAAATTATTCAACAAAAAAAAATTAACAATTGCAAAACAAAAAATTGAAACACTAAACTGAATGTTCTTTATTTTCTCTAAAAACAGAGAATGTTCTTGCACAAAACTGAAACACTAAACTGATGAATGTTCTTCGTTTTCACTGAAAATGGAGAATGTTCTTCATTTTCACCGAAAACGGAGAACATTCTTGACATAATTGAAACAGGGAATGTTCTTTATCTGTTTGTGCAGTTTTGAAAAACAATTTTTCAATCAATGTAAATGAAAATTAAGGAAAGATAAGACAAGAATAACACTAGGATTGATGTGTTCAACCTCAATTACGTGAGACCTACGTCACGAGCAAGATAGCAAGACAATTCACTATGAAGATATGAATTTACAAGATTAAGGTCTCATCAATTGTAATCTCCTAGTATTTATCACTGTTAAGAATTCAAGAATACTAGTTTCTCTTACGATCTTTTATTGATCATTTTACCTTAATCTCTCTTATTTGATTTCTATGAATCATTTTGACAATTGTATTTTCCTCTCATATTTTTCAGTTATGCAACACAATGCATTTACGGTTATTTATAGTGTTTAAAGGCACATTAACTTAACTAACTTTAACTACCTTTGTTGTCATAACCAAATTGGTCAAATTCAATTATAACCAACACTTAAGCATAACTAACTCTAGTTATTTAATTTGAGACATATCTTCACATATTTAATTAACCAATATGATACGATAAATTAATTATAAACTCTATCTTAAAATAAATATAAACACATCAAGATTAGTTGCATACGTCACCCTATTTATTAGTTAAAATACACAAATGCATTTGTACCAAAAAAGATACCCAAATCCGAAATTCAAATTTAAATACCTTTTAAAATCGATTCTATAAAAGAATTTATATCATATACGCGGTTGCATTTTTGCTATTAAGCTAAAAATCCTCTACATATTAAATTGGATGTATTTAAAATTGATTTAGAACACCTATATTTTGTCATTTTTTAATAACCAACTTAAATAGGTCATTTGAACTCATTCTGAATAAGAACTTATTTAAAAGACGTTTTATGTGTTTTAAAAATTAATGAAGCTTGTTTTCCAGATATATTTCTCTATTATATTTTGAACAAAACCCTAGTCGACGTCCCTCTTCCTTGTCTCATGTCGCCGCCCTCTAATTATTCTCCTTTGTCTTGTGTGTTCTTAGCTCTCTCTCTCTCTCTATGACTTTCCCTCTCCCACACACAACACATTTATCCAATTACATCCCTTATTGTTTATGCACGTGTACTCTCCCTCTCCCTATTTTTTGGAACCCTCTTATAATAGTTATCTTTTTTAAAATTAAACTTTTTGATTCCTCAATTTTACACTTATTGTAATTTTGATCTCAACCTACATTTTTATCTTGAAAGTTAATAATGTGACATATTTTTAAATGGCATAGTATATTAAACACATCGTAGTGCGTCAAAAAAATTAAGCACACTGCATTGAAAAAATATGTGCATATTTATATTTATCTATTTCATCAAATATTAAAATAACACATTTAAAAATAAAATAAAAAATATTTTAAGAAATTTAAAATAAATTAAAAAAAAATGTTTATTTATTTTTACAACTTTATATTTTAATAATTTTTTATTTACGAAATGCTTTTGTTATTTTTTTTAATAATTTTATTTTAAAGTTCGATGTGGTAGATAAATATAACTTCACTTGTATATTTTTAGATGAAGATGCTGAAAGTCATGTCATTTGAAAACATATCATATAACCACATTAGAGACAAAAATTCTGGGTTGGAATCAAAACTCAAAAAATTATATAGAAACCTATATGCATGTTGAATGCCTTAATTTCTTGTATAGAGAGAGGTCATGAGTCTTCCGTCAAGGTTTTCCTCTCTTTAGGAAGTCATAGATCACATTTCCATACCTTTGGACCTCTACTCCCTCCACTAGGGAGACTATCTATTCCCTCATTAAGGTCATCTGTTCCTTTATGGAGGTTTCCTTTCTCTTTAAGGAGGTATCTCTCCCTCCTATCCTACCTCCACCATACCCTACATCTAAAGGATGAAAAATATAAGAAAAGGGGTTTGAATTGTGTTCTACAGTTTTAAAAATTTCTTAAATTAATTAATTACACAGAGACTCATACTAGTTCACCACCAAACTAACAGCTACATCCAGTTCCTTCGGCTCAAAATAATTTTCTCCAATAATTCAAACTAAATTACAACACTTAACCTCAACCACTTATACGAATAAATGAGTTTGGATTTTTCTAAAAAAATCTTTCTAAAGAAGTTGTTTACAATGTAATACTTTTATATTTTTCTTTCTCAATACTTAGATAAATTTTGAATAATTGCATAATGTTGTAGTGCTTGTTGTGTTGCGTATAATAGTTGTGTGTTGTTCTTTTACTCTAAAGTAAGGAAGCAATTTATAGAGTTCTTCATGGTAAGGTCTATTTACTTTAAGGGCAAGGTATGTGTACTTTCTTTTAGAATTACAGTCTATATCTTCATGGGTTTCAACAATTAAATCGTTAAAGATAAATTTATCCGTTGAGCTGAGAACTAAATCCCACAAATCATTCCTCATAATTTGAATGAAAATAGAGCAAGTAGCACTACAAGAAATCCCCTTATTTGTGGCCAATTTTACAAATATTTTGTGGTCGAAAAAAACCCTCACAGATTAGTGACCGAAAAAGCTCTCACAAATACAAAAATTGAAATTGGTCTTTATTTGTTACTGAAAAAGCACTCACAAAAGCTTAAAAATGTAGGTGGATTTTGTGGCTGCCTAAGCCCTCACAAAATCACAACGTTGTGATTTTGTGAAGGCTTAGGCAGCCACAAAATCCACCTAAATTTTTAAGATTTTTGTGAGGGCTTTTTCAGCCACAAAATCAACCCTTTGTGAGGTAAAGACCGCCACAAAATTCCAAAGTGACGTTACCTTTTGTGGCTGCAAAGGCCGCCACAAAATTCCTACCATTTATGGACGCCCAGGCCACCACAAACGCCTGTTTTTCTGACCGTTTTGGCCACCACAAAAGCCATATATTTGTTGCTCATTGTGGCTGTTTTGGTCGCCACAAAGGATCAACCAAATTCTATAAATATCACTTCACTCCTCTTATTATTTTTCACTTCTATCTTCTCTCTAAACCTTCTTTCTAAATTTTCTCTCCAGCTTCTCTCTACAAAAAATTATTCCTCCAAACTTGCTTGAATTTTGGTAAGTTTATATTATATTATATTATATTATGTTATGTTATGTTATGTTATATATTTAGTTTTTTATTTTTATTTTTGATTTGAAGTTATTTATGTAATAAATATTATTGAATTTTTATTTTGACAGTAGTGATATTGTGTTAATTACTTCGAAGAGTTCTAAACTCTGCTATGTGAAATCTTCAAGTCAGACACTACTCGACATCAAATTAGTATTTTATACATTTTAAATTTAGATTAGTAAATATATATATCATATAATAAATATATTTATATTAATTTTAAAATATAGTTTAGTAAAATATGTGTTATTATAGATTTATTTATAAAAAAATAGAAATTATGTTGTTTACATAATATATGATAAATAAAAGTTGAAAACACATGTAAAACTTATGAATTTTAATATAACTATTTTTTAAAAAGATATTATTAAAATTGATGATATTAATATTTTTTGTTAGTTATTAAAAAGAGTTGTAGTTGAGTTAGTATAAAAAATTTATATACTTTAACCGTCTCTATTTTTGTTTATATATAAGGAGTTAATTATTTTATAAAAAAATTCATTAAACATTATTTAAAAATTTATTTTGGTTTATATAATTACTTTAATTATTATTAATATTATACTTTTATATATAATAGTTATTTTAATTTATTTGTAATTTAAATTAATCTTTAATGATGATTATAATTTAAATATTTTATTTTAAATTTAATTTATATTGATATTATATTTTAAATTTAATTTTAATTTTAATTTTAATTTAATTGTAATTTAAATTTAAATTTTAAATTTATATTAATATTAATTTATTATATATAATATTATAATATAGTATTAATTTTGAATTTGTAAAACTAATTTTTGTATATACGTAATATTTTGTGGCGGCCTAAGCCCTCACAAAATATTAATTTTTTAATTTGGATGAAACTTTGTGCCGGCCTAAACCCTCACAAAGGGGGGAGTTTGTGGCGGTCTGGGCCCTTACAAAAGTTAATGTATTTTACAAACTTTGTGGCTGCAAAAGCCCTCACAAAAGTTTGTGACCAGCTTATTTGTGGTTGCCTAAGGCCGCCACAAATAGCTCCTTTGTGGCTACTATTTACCCTTTGTGAGGGCTTTTGACCCTCACAAATTCCTTGTTTTCTTGTAGTGTGGAGGGTACGAGATAAGATGATAGGATAATCAGAGTATTGTCTTATAAACCTTTGGAGCATGCAAATTATGGATGATTATCAGAGGATGTCCACAACTTGTCTTCTTAGAGGATTAACTTCCATCATATCATTTACTCTAATTAGAGTGATGTTTGTGAATGAATTATATGTTAGGAAAATTTAATTAGATGCGCTAAACTAGATTTAAGGTTAGCATGCTTGTCAAGCACAATTTATGCTTGTTACTGCTGATGCCTCTGATGTGTATGTGAAACTGTGAGTTATGTTATATTAACTTCTTCTTGTATGATGGTTTTGGGCACTAAAGTTATTCAAATAAATTGTTTTAGGGTTATTATGGATTACGATAATTAGAGTGTGAGGAAGTAGAATTTTCGCATATAGGTGTTTTAAATCTGCATCCAAATAATTATTTATGACTCTTATGTTGCTATTAATTTCATGACTCTTATGTTGTTACTAATTTCATGACTTTGATCTTTTCATAATTTTCACGACTCTGATGTTGTTACTATTTTCATGACTCCAATGTTGTTTCTATTTATGCCTATGATTTTCGTTTTGAATTAAGGACTTATGATTAAATTATTATGAGTTTAGTAAAGCTAATTTATTTTTAATTATTGTGGATGAATGATGTATTTCATATATGACATAATAAAGATATTTCATACAAAACATCTAAAGTTTAGTATAGTATCATTAATCAGATTATGCATGGCCTTATTCACGGTGTGACATTTAGGTTATTCCATGCATGAAATAACAGGTAAAGGGAAACAATCAAAACGTTGATTGGGGTTTGGCTAGACCACCTTTACCAATCAAGACTCAATTATTTTGGTGACCTACATCAAGATCTTGGACGACTTTTTCTTATTCCAAAGTAAATGATTTGAGGTCATGCTAATATTTTTATAAGTAAAACTTTTATAAAAAAAAAATAAAAAGTGAAAGTTTTAACTTGAGGTGTATTATTGTTTAAATGTTTTATACATTTTTATGAAAGAAACTTTTTGAGACTGTTTTCCCCTTTATTTTTCAGAGCTCACTAAGCTATTTTTATATCACTTCATTTAATTTTTTATTTAGCAACTGGAGGAACATGGAACATGAATTTAGCATCAGAAGATCAGTTCCAAGTTTGTGGAATTTGAATTTGATGTTTTATTTTTGATGTAATCAGACATTCGTAGTTTATTTTTAAGATGTAATATTTTATGAATTTACTGAACAAGTTGTAAACTATATTTATGAATGTAGTTTATAGTTATGTTGGTGATTCTAGATTATTATTTATTAGTTACCTTTGTTTTATTAAAGTGTATAGGTCCAATTGTCATATTCTAGACAACTAACAATGGATTTTACAAACACACACACACCCTGACTCTACTAACCAAGTCATCTCCGCATAATTTGACAACCCCATATTGTTGAAGGCATACTAACACCACTATCGGGTTTGAATACAAAGAAAAGCATTTAAAAAATTTTCTCATTCGAACAAATGTTTCTCTCTTTGAAATCTAAAATGAATTTGGAAGTTTGAGTTTGAGTTTGTAAATTCTTTACTTTGATATTGTTCATATTTTGTTAAGAATGCTTTCTCAAAATTTTAAGATGAAACTTCCTTCCTATTGCTTCTTTGATCTGGTCGAGAACATAGTGTTGGACCGGTTCTTGAACTTTCCCAAGTAGGAATATGACTAAGTCCAACTCAATATTTTTTCCTTTGTCAAAATATAAATTATTTCTTTCTAAATAATAAATGTATCTTCTTATGAGTGTTTCTTCTTATAAATAATTCTTGATCATATCTTCTTGTAAATAATTCATATCTTCTTATAACTAATTCATATCTTCTTGTAGATAAATCTTGATCAAATATTCTTCAAATCTGGACCATATCTTATTTTCAATTGATCAAAGATTTTCTTCAAATATAAATCTGAATCAAATCTTATTTTAGATTGTCTTCAAAAACATGAATCTTCTTTTTATACTTTGTGAGTCCAAAATATTGTTTTCATAAAATATGTTTGTTAACATCAAAACTCTAAGTATAAAACCAACATTGTTCCAATAGAGCTTGCTTGCATGTGTAGAGGAAATTGAGTCAAAAACTTATCATAGACGCGTAACACCAGACTTAGAGATGTAGAGCATAGAAGCGGAGTCTTAGTGTTCCTTTGTATTAATATGATAATAAGAGGATATAGTATAATATCCTACACAAACAATCGATCTTGGAATTACACACTTAATAAAAACATCAGTGCATTAAATTATTCTCACAAAATATCTTTTGTTATTATCAAAACAAGATAGGAAATTGTTCTTTAAATCATCTTGGTTCTAACAATCTCTCCTTTTTATATGAAGACAAAACATCTATTTTTGTGAATAATTTAATAATAAATAATAAACAATAATTCAAGAAGCTCCTCCTAATTCCAACCATATTTTAATATAAGAGTTGACTTTTCTCAAAATCTATTTTCCCTCTTTATCATTAAACAAAAAGAGTGAATAATTTCATGTTAGATTATGACTAAAACAGATTTACAAAAAAAACATAGTATATCAATTTACTAGAGCATAGCTTATATATTTAACATGCAAATTCTATTTTATCAAAGGTAAGGCATATATAGATCAAGACATCATTTAGCTATGGAAACCGTTCTCAACAATGGGTTTTGTAAAAATATATGCCCATTCAGTGTCAGCAAATTTTGTATTCTTCTTCTGCTATAGACATAGTTATCGTGTTTGGCTTCTTGCTTAACTTAGAGATTATATTTTCACCAAGAAACGTACATTTTCCACTGGTGATTTTTTTTTCAAGATTTTCTCTGACATAGTTAGCATGACATATTCGACAAGCCAAAACTTAGAGGATTGCTTATAAAACATGCCAAGGTTAGTAGTGGTTTTTAGGTATTTAAATAGCCTCTTAACAATAGTTAAGTGAGATTGTTTGGAATCTCACTAAAACCTCGCACACACACACTAAATAAAATGTCTAGTTAGAGAGCAAATAAGTAAAGGAGTGGGTCAACCATTGCCACTTAATTGACTTATGTTTAGTTTACTATGTTTTAGTCCTTCAACAAATAAAATTTTTTTAATAAAAGAAGAAGAAGAACCTGTACCAATTTTACCATGACAAAATTTTCTTTCTTTCTGGTTTCCTCTGAATCCAACTGTTCCTTTGACCTTTAGAGTCAAGTCTTGGAACGTAGACTTTTCTCCTGTCATGTGTCATGGGTCATTGTTTGTTATTTTTTAAAGGCTTTTTTTCTTTCTATATTTTTAGCATAGGACAAGATTCTCTATTGTGTCCTTTCTTGGAGCAGACAACACATAAAACCTTAAGAAATATAATTTTTTCCTGGTTCTTTAAACTCGATTCCTCTTTTTCCATTTATGTTAATGCCATAAATCATTAAGGTTTGCTTACTTCTATCTATGTCGATGACGTCATTTGCAAGAAAATTTTAAAAGCTAATTCGTATTTGATTCAGTTACAGATCCTCTAAGGGTTTTGAAATGTTCTGGTGCTTGTTGAAGTCTCTTTGCAAAAATGATATCTTTTTCTGCCACATATGTCGAATCATCCTTAAGATGAAGGATAATTCATCAGCCTATGAATCTTCATTCTAATCCTCTAAATCATCATCATCTGATTCTTCAGCCGCTTTTAAAGCCTTTTTGTTTTTGGATTTGAGAGCCAAAGACTTCTGCTTTTTCTTGGGCTCATCCTCTACTAGTTCAATCTCGTAAAATCGGATGGAACTAATTAGTTCTTCCAGATGAAGACTGTTTAGATCCTTTGCTTCTTGGATTATAGTGATGTCAGATCTCTATTTGTTTGGAAGACTCATGAGGATTTTCTTTGCATGATATCTAGTTGAATGGCTTTTCTAAGGCACCCTTAAGCTTGAAACTAGAGTTTGAAATCTGGAAAACATTGTCTCAATATCTTTATCTTCCAACATTTGAAATAACTTGTACTTTTTGACTAGAAGATTAGCTTTGACTTTTTGCACTTGCTTATTTCCTTCAAAGGTTAGAACTAGAGCATCAAATATGTTTTAAATCACTTCTTGTCAATATCTCTTTATGATTCATCTTGAATTGCTTATTTTGATCAACATTATTGTTCTTTTTGAATACTTCAATACCATTATCATTAGTAGGAAGTGTATCCATCTTCAACCAAATCATAAAGTTCAAAATCTTGAGAAATGAAAAAGCTTATGTGTTTGTATTTCCCGTACTCAAAACGCTCTCTATCAAAGAAATGGGGTATGTTGATGTTTCCTCCAATAGTATTGTCACCAAGGTTAGATATAATATAATATTGGATTTTTACTCAACACTGTAAGGTGTTAGACTTTGAGACCGAGCTCTAATACCAATTGAAGGATAAAAAAACACAAGAAAAGAGAGGAGGTTTAATTGTGTTTTACCGTTTTTAAAATATCTTCTATAAACTTGTTAATTAAAAACTCAGAATGAATAAACAAAGGAAATAAGTAAATCACATAGAGATTTATACTGGTTTACCACCAAACCAGTAGCTACGCCCAATCCCTTCACCCTCGAAATATTTTCTCCAATAATTCAAACCAAGTTACAACACTTAACCTCAACTAGTTAAGTTTTCTCAATTTCCAGTTTGCACTTCAAACCTTTGGGGAAAATAGACACTACCGAGATAAGTTACAAATGAATGAATTTGGGTTTTTATGAAAAATCTCTCTTCAATGTTGCTGGATTTTATTGGGACAACCACCATTTTCATTTTCAATCTTTCGTTACCTTTTGATTATCTTCTAAACATATGATGAAGTTAGCCAAACTCAAATCTATCTATAGTCTACATATGCATGCAAAAGTAAAAAAAAAAAATGACCATGGTAAATTAAAGAGTAAAAAATGCAATTAAATTTAAAAGATATTTGTTTAAATATGTTTTGGGTCCCTGAAAATATAACAATTTTCCGTTTTAGTCCATGTAAAATTTTCATTTTGATTCCATTCCTGCAATATCAGAAAACTTTATTTTTTGTGATTAACGTCAGATAAACGTTACAAAAACGTGAGTTGACAAAGAAAAATATATTTTTTGTCCTTGCAAATATATATTGTTCAGTTTTAGTCCCTATAAAAGTTTTTGTTTGAATTTCATAGTATTCATCACCATCACTCACAAACCCAAAAAATAAGTTTCGTCAACCCAACAATCCATATTTTTCGTCACCCAACTCAATCTTTTTCCTTTCGTTATTCATATCTCACCCAACCCAATTTTTTCTATCAATAACTCTACCTCCAACCTCATTTTTCCCATTATTATCTCAAAAAAAATATCAAACTCGTCTTTGAAAATTAACTATTTGAAGGATTAACAAATTAGAAAAGTAACCTATTAAGGCTTAAAAATGATTAATTTTTTATATATTACTCAGTTGTTCAAACGTCTCTTGTCGATTCGTATTCGAAGGTTTTGAGGGGGTTAGGGATGCACATAAGGTATTTGATGAAATATCTAACATAAACGTTCTGGCTTGGAACGCAGTGATTAATCTTCATCTTTGAAAGTTAACTATTTAATGATTAACAAAATAGAAAGTTAACCCGTAAAGACTTAAAAATGATGATTATTGTTATTTTTTTTTTATATTACTCAGTTGTTAAAACGTCTATTGCCGATTTGTATCAGAAGGTTTTGAGGGGGTTAAGGGATACACATAAGGTGTTTGATGAAATGTTTAACATAAATATTGTTTACTTTTACTACTTTGGTTTCTGGACATTTGAGAGTTGGTGATGTTTGGAGTAGTTTGAAGGTGTTTGATGAAATGATTGAATGGGATGTTTCGGCTTGGAACACATTGATTAATCTTTCCCTTTGAAAATTAACTATTTAAAGGATTAACAAAATAGAAAATTAACCCATAAATGCTTAAAAAGATTTTTTTTATTTTTTTTAGATAATAGATAAAAAAAATATGAGGTTGGAAGTAGAGTTATTGATAGAAAAAATTGAGTTAGGCGAGATATGAATAATGAAGGGAAAGAGATTGAGTTGGGTGGGAGAAAATATGAATTGCTGAGTTGATAAAGATAATAAAACTCACTTTATGCGTTTGTGATTGATGGTAATGAATTCGATTAAATCCAAACAAATTTTTTTACAAGGACTAAAACTAAATAATATCATATTTGCAAGGACAAAAAACATATTTTCCTTTGTCAATTACGTTTTTGTAACGTCCACTTGACGTTAAGAACAAAAAATAAAGTCATCTATATTGCAGACGTGAAATTCAAACAAATTTTTTTACATGATCTAAAACTAAAATTTTTTATATTTATATATAAAAAAATATATATTTAAATTAAATATATTTTAATTTTAACATGAAAAAACGTGTGAAGCCTAAAAGCAAGATTTTGTAATTTGGTGCTTTAGCCGCCCCCACGGTACGTTCTGAACTTTAATCAATTGTCTAAAGTGACAGGAGAATTGTATTTGTTTAGTTTGTTTAATAAATCTCTCCATAAAGTTGGAAAAAGTTTAACTTGTCAAAATTGGGATGATAAATAGTTCCTTTTAGATAATGACGATGATACACACATCAAGTGACATTTATTCTTTATGAATTTGGTTCACTAAATTTTATAATTCCACTAATTAATTATATGCTTTATATTTAATGTTATGTTTTATATTCATTATTTTCTCTGGTGAGATTTTTAACTGTCCTATATTTTAAAATGGCTTTTATTGCAATTGATATAGTTTTCTATTTTTCATATTCATGAATTATTTCTTAAAATGCTAATGATAGTTGCTTTATTGTAGTCACTCTTTTTTTATTTTACTTTAATTTTATTCCTTTCGATTTTTCAGATAATGTTTATAATAAGACAATATTATCCATACTTATTTTATTTGATTTTAGTTTAGTTTTCAAAAAAATTACTTTTGTTTTACGTTTTTACTAAGATAGTTTTAAGGAATAAATGTGAATTTTATCCTATGATACTTTTGCATTCTAACGTGTGCTTAAAATAACTTTAGTAGTGTTCCAGTCCAAATGAAAAACAGTCACTACAAAATGGGGAGGTCAATAAAGTCATCAAACAAATTATTCACCATTCTTGATAGTTGACACTTTAGAGGATTATAATGTATTTGAATTTTAAAATTCAAATCAGTATTGTGGAGAACGACACTGCAGCCATCAATATAGCACTATCTACCACATTTGGACTATTTGGTGAATGGTTACATTCATGCATCAAGTCTAAGATTTCTTTTCTAATGGCATTAATATCGTGTTTATATTTATTTTAAATTTTCAGTAAATTTTAAAACATAAATTTATAGAATGGAACATGTCGTTTTCTTTGTGAAAATTTAATATATGTAGCAGAATGCTATATACACCCACTAGTTTTTATGAAAGAGTATTTTAGTAATATGTGCAATAGGAGTTTGTATCATCGGAATTCAAATATTTTTCTTAATTTCTTTAAATCTTTTATATTTCTTTTAATTTTATTGGCTTTTTTTTATTTTCTTTTTCGGTGAATTGAAAGTTTATATCATATAAAACACGAATATAAAATTTTACACAAATATAAAATCATTTCCTATATTATTGAGACTCATAAAGATTATCAATGTTGAATAAAAGTGCATAAGATGTTATTTTTTATGTACCTTAATAATATATTAAAAGATTTTAGATTTGTGTAAAATTTTACATGAATGATCTATATGATATAAACTTTTAATTAAAACAAAAACAAAAACAAAGAAAAAATGATAAAAAATATAAATTTAAGAAGATCGAAAGAGATTGAAGAAGATTTGAATTCAGACGATCCAAATTCCAGGTGCATTCAACAACTTTTTAGCTATAGTAACTTGCTAACGTACTCATTCTAAAACATTATTGGGTGTACTCTAGCAAATGTTTGTGAGAGTTGCTAATGTACACCCCGCTTTTTTTTTAGGAGTATTTTAACAACATACACATCAGGTTCCAACATTCTCTATATATGGGATTTGCTAACGTACACCTGACTATATTTTCAGGAGTATGTTAGAAAGTTATAACTAAAAAATGATTGATTACACCATAAGGTGAATGTTGCTAAAACGCTCCTTCTAAAAAAAAACATGTGGGTTTACGTTAGCAATTCCCACATATATTGGCTAGAATACACCAACTACTTGTTTAGAAGGAGTATGAACAAGTTATAACCAAAAAAACGTTGAATGCAGCCTAAGGTGTATGTTGCTAAAATGCTCTTTCATAAAATATAGTGGGTGTATAACATTCCTTTGCGTGCTAGGTCATAAATACAATATGACAACAATTAACAAACGAATTGGTGAAATTTAATGTTTATAATGTGTTACTAAATTGAGTAATTCTGCTTAAAATTACTCCTAGTGTAATGATCCCTCCTATATAACTATAACTTACTATCTCTGTCCCTAAATATAATACAATTTTAACAATTTTGTTGCTGTCCATTTTTATAAGAATTTCTTTAAATTTTCAACTACATTAAATTCATAATTATTGTTAATCTTTTTCTACCATCAACAATAAATATTATAATAAAAATATATTAACCATCTCAATTAACTATTTTGTGTCAACAATTATGGTGTTGAAGTTTATTTTATCATTTTTTGGTCAAGGGTTGTATTTTTAGTGATTTGAAGTGTTCCACTTCTAGGCTAAGAAAATATTTTGGGATTCTCAAGTCTTTGATTTTGAAATGATTATCTAAAATCTATTTGATTTGAACAAATTTAGTTATGGACGTTTTAGCTAGTATGATGTCATCAACATATACTAAGATAGTTGTGAAATTAGTGGCATTCTTAAAGTTGAATAATATCTCTCAACAGATCCATATGCCTTATGTTTCACCTTATACACCCATTTACTAGCAATTGGTTTCACATTGGATGGTAAATCAACAAATTTCCAAGTGCCATTGTTGTATATTGCCTTTAACTCAAGGTTCATGGCCTTTTGAAAGATTCTATGTAGGTTTTAGATTTTGTACATTCTATCATGGGCAAAGCGAAGAAATATGAAATAGGACAAATGAGATATTTAGTAATACATGGAGATGCTTGTCTTGTTGAAATGGTTGATGAGTTGCACACGTAATTAGATAAATAGAAAGGTACATGTCTTTCTCTAATTGGTCTATCATGTACTGTCTTAGAGATGGGCTCAATTTATATGGTTGTTTGGGAGGGTTCATTTTGGCCTCGAAGGAGTTTAGATGGATGTGTTAGTTCATAGTCTTTGTTAATGATGTGAATTGTAGACTGTTTAACTGACATGTTACTAGCCTGACTAGCAAATTGACTAGGCAGGTCGGCTGACTGGCTACTAGGCTGGTGTGGCTGCATATAATTTTTAAAGGACATGAATCACTCTCTTTCATCACACTTTAAACAAACAAACAAAAAACATCACTAGAGGCTTGGGAGAAAAATGATGAGGCACAAATGAGCCAGCTATGTCCAAATTTGGAAAAAACCAAATATTGGCTTATTCCAAAGATGGAGGAAGTTGTTTCTTGTGGTGACAAAAATGTTGGTGACATCAGAGAGTTGTGTTGAATTTGAAGTGGATAGGGCATATATTTCCTGGAGATGATGGATTGGTGAAAGATGGAAATGTAGAAGTTTTAGGAGAGACTTCATCAAGGATAGGATTCAAATTTTGTGGAATAGTTGGAAATGGAGAATGTTCTTGAATATGTTAAGGAGGGGAATAAATTTCTTGAGTTGAGCACTACTCAGTATTAACGTTGATAGCATAGGTGCGTGCAAATCTTTTCCTTTTAGTGGTAGACGATTCAAGGTAGATTTTGGTGAGGGTGGGATGGTGGGAATTTGTTTCATATGGCAAATGTTTTTAGATGAGAATTTTGAGATCTTAATGTTGGAAATTTCACTCAACAAAGGAATATGAAAATGACTAATTTTTTTTGGATAAAACAATACCATATTGAAGAATGTTTCTCTTATAATCCTTGTGAATTACAACAATCATGTGTTGAATTATCTAGTAGGGCAAATTCAGCTTCTTGCAATTAAGAAGATAATAAATGACTAGTGTGTCATTAGCAGAGACAAATTTTTGACTACCACAATGATGAAGGATGAAATGTTGACTTATACTGTTGAAAATCTTTGGAAGTGGTTTCAGGTCAGTTGAGAAATTTTTTGTAGACCCATTAATAAACAGTTCTTGAAACACTTTTTCTTTAGTAGTGTTCAAGGCTATGTACCGGTCTTTTCCAAAAACTGTTGCTCATTCAGATGGTAGTTTAAGAATTTCAGTCAGAATTAAGGGTTCTAGACGCATTTCAATACCCTTTAATGTTGAGACAATGAGGGATTTACGAAGACGGGGTGGGGCTTGACTGATTGAAGGAAGAGGACATTGATACAATGGAGGAAGAATGGTTGCAAGAGGCTCCAGTATCATCAATGGGGGACTAGATTCTGGTGATGAAGACATGTAATCAAAGAATGTTCTCTATGAAGATGAAAATGTGGAAGTGTTGGTCTAAGTGGAGATGATGGTGAACGAACTGGAGATGGCGAAGAAGATGATGATGGTGTTGGTGAACTAGGGTTCTTGCGTGATGTTGTTTTGGTGCGAGCCATTTTGAAAAAAATGAGAGTTGCCAATGAAGGAGACAAGAGGATGAACTTTTTCAGAGAAAGGGTGAATTTGTTGTTTAGTGAAGAAAGATGAACAATTTTGAGTTTTTTCAGTTGATTTGTGAATAGAGAAATTACCATGCGTGTGGTTAGATGGATTGGTCAGTTGAATGTTAGGAAGGAGGAAAGTGAAATGATGTGGCTGGACAAGCATGAGTAGTCGTTACCTTTTGTAAAGTAACAGACGTTTCAGTTGAAAAAGCTGATTTTGAAATTTATTCATTATGAAGAAAAAGATCGTTCTTGAGCTGTTTGTGGAAAATTTGCTCAAAACGGAGAACGTTCTCCATTAAGATCAGAATGTTATGGTTTCGATTATCTTGAATAAGTTTTTTTTAATGAATTTTCATCATTCTTTGATCGAATTGAAGCTTTCTTCAACAAGATGTTTTGTAAAAGTTCTGCTAATTGATTCTTTGTATCAACAAAGATCAATTCAATTTTATTTTACCATATGATCCCTAATAAAATGGTGTTTTATTTCAATATGTTTGGACCTTGAATGCTGAATAGGGTTCTTAGATAAATTAATGGTACTAATATTATCACAATATATTGGAATATGAGAATATCTTATTGAAAAATCTTCAAGTTGATTTTTGATCCATAAGACTTGGGAGCAACAATATGTTGCTAAGACATATTCAACTTTAGTACACGACCAGCTTATCAAAGCTTCCTATATCAAAGCTTTTCCTAGGCCAAACTCAGTAGTATCAACGAGATAACGAAAAAATATTTTTAATGTAGTTAAGTGAAACTCTTTTGGTGAAGATTGAAACTTGCACATAATTCTACTGCAAAAACAATGTTAGGTCTACTTGCAGTTAAATAAAGTAATGAGCCAATCATACCCCTTTATTTAATGAGGATGATGAATGCTTGGGAGCAACCATGATTTTGACTTCACTCATTTTGTATTTTGTTAAGAGATCCTTGATATATTTTTCTTGACATATGAAAATTTTATTTTTATGTTATTTTATTTGTAAACCAAGAAAATATCTCAATTATCCCATCATGCTCATTTCAAATTTACTTTGCATGAAATTTAAAAAATCTTTAAACATTTTTTCATTTGTTGATCCCAAATAATATCATCAACATACACTTGAATAATGAGCAAATCTTTTTTGTTTGTTTTCTTAAAAAATGTTGTGTCAATGTTTCCACCGTTCTTCTTCTTCTTTTTCTTCGTAGTATAATAACTCCCTCCCGTTGATAAATTTCAACATTGCCGTTCTGATAACATGTAACTCACTTTGTTAATCACTAATAGGATCTCGTGTTTTTATGTTTCATGGGTTAACTTCTATTTGTAGACCTAAGTGTATAAAAAAGGATTTTCCGCATTTTGCAATTTAATATTACGTACTACCACCTCTTAAAGCCAAAATTGTGCAACATTGATTCCCACTAACCTCCTCTTATGAAAGTTAACTTTAAGCCCAAATACCAACTTAAATAAATGAAAACAAACTTTTATTATTTTCACATTCCACTTTGAAGATTATAGTCTTCTTTTCTTCTTCTTAGGGATGACAATGGGTAGGGTACTATAGTACATGTCCCCATACTTGCGATTTAGAAAAATACTCATACCCCTTGGGTATCAATTTTAATATGTATACCCTTACCCTCTAGGTACCTAAGTGTCCGTATTCATACCCATTACCCATGCTTTAACTAAAATAGATCAAAAATTTAATGTTATTTTTGTGATTAAATTTAAAAGTTATTCAAATATTTTAAATTCAATCACAAAGTATTATAAACCAAAATATTTTCTAACTCAAACGTTTCAAATGAACACTTGTTACAATATATATTCTAATATTCATAATAATACTTTACGAAGTTACAAGTCCGACGACAATATTATTCATCATAATCAAATTCTTAAAAAGTTTGCAAACGTTTATGTTTCAATTATAAATATTGTAGTGGTCTAATGATATAAATAGATGTTAAAACATAAAAGAAAACAATTAATTAAACTAAATACTAATATAATAAATAAATAATATATTTATATAAGTGTGGGTATGGGGCGGGGTGGATACTATAATACTCCCCGCACCCAAACCTGCTTAATTTTGCGGGTAATTACCCGTTCCCGTGCTTATATCTATTATGCATTTTTACCCTACCAATTATGACTTTTTTTTCGGATGCCCATTAGGTATATATATAGTTGTCATCCCTACTTCTTCTTATAGCCTCATCCACAAATTTATTAACAATAAGTACCCCATCCAACATTTTTCTATCTCTAACAAATGCCGATTAGGACTCCAAGATGACTTTGATTATAACTATTTTCAATTTATTTGCCAATAGCTAGTTTCGCGAGAACTTTGCACACACACCGTATCAATAAATTGTACACATCCCTTTTTGGAATCAAGACTATAAAAGAACAACCGCTTCCTCTCATTATATGTCTATTTCTATGATATTTCGTGATGTAATTGAGAAAGTCCCATTTGACAAGGGTAATATGGTAATTGATCAGGCTTCATATCCTAATACATAAGATTTGTAGAAAAATACCCCTCTTCAATGTTTTACAAACAAGGGGACAGAAACAACTAATAAGTGAATTCTAGCTAGGTAGCTTAAATAATGTCTAAACTATCCTAACATGGTATCTAAGTGTTCAATCACTAGATGAAACATACAACACATTGATCATGTTATTCACTATCACAAGCACACACAAAGACTTAAACCCTATGCAAGAAAAGCGAAAGTATTACATGTTCTATGCTTTGCAAAACTCCGTAGTGATTTAAAAAAAAAAAAAATAGCAAGTGTAAGTGTTCATATTTTAATAAGGATAGTCACCACATCTCTAGAAAAATCTCTCATTTTCTTTGAAATCAAACCTAAACTATTTCCCTTATCAAGTTTTAAATGAAATTATCCTATTACAATAGGGAAAATAATAGTAATAATTAATTTAATACTTAAAAAGTTAAATTGGCGAAAGAATATATAAAGAGAAAGCTTAAAATTACTCTATAATTTTATTGCTAAATTTTGCATCGATGTAAAGAGAGATTTTGTTTTTTTCATCGGTAACTTTTCTTTTTAATGTTTTATTTTTATTTTATTTTAATGGTGATTGTAGATGACCTGTAAATGAAAGACCACCAGCAGACATCGAATTTTTAAAACTTTTTGAATCCATTATACGAGTCAACTTTAAATGGAGGACAATGTATAATTTAATATGGTGTGTTTGGCTAGTCCTTATCTCCATTAATTGGACTTGCTACACGTCATGTGCTCCAATGTGTAGGTAGTTAATGGAATATATATGCTAGTTTTTTTTTTGAAAAAATTTTAAGGTGAGAGGATAATATTTTAGTCAAAATAGGAAAAGTTTTAAGTTTATTGAACTATAATAAAAAAAAAATTATATTTAAGTTTATTGAACCATAATAAAAAAAATATTTTTTTTTTTAAATGACATTAATAGATATTAAACGTGTGACTTGTAACATTTTTTTTTGTCAAACATTTGCTAGCTGCCGGTAGTAGAACTTTTTGTTAATCAAAATTCAATTTGATTGCGATAACTATATATATAGTAACATAGTACTATAAGCAAAAAGAAGAAAGAAAAGTAGTATTGATATACTAGTTTATTGGAAAACACTTGTCTTTTTTGACTGAAAAGGACTAAATGATTTGTTAAGAATGAATAGATTCTTCCTCTACCTAAAGACAATGAATAGATTCACCACCGAAGCTTGTTGTCAAGAACCACAAAAAAGAAAAAAGAACCAAATAATGCGGCTATAAATTAATAATATTTTTTTGACTAAAATTAATAATAACAAGTGCTTAATAATGATTATGTTTTTTTGTTGACAAATTTAATCAAGATGATGTTAGAAATTGGTGGGTGGAAAATCAAAATATAATAAACAATATTATGGCCCTCTCTAGTCATCATGTTTAATTTAAAGTGACGGTTGTCAACGGGTACGGTAGTATAGATGCATGCACATTATACTTGTAGTGGCACTACCACCAAATATTTTAATTTGTAGATACAATAATTTTTTTCGGGTACAATTTGTATATACAAATTATTAGAAAGATTTAAAATAATTATCAAATAATATAATCAGAACAAAATTACTCCAATATTTCTTAACATTATTTAAACTTTTGGATTCGTCCTTTATCCTATTTATTTTTCTTTTTAAATTAGTTTTTTATTAAATATTAAAAAAATTTAATTTTTTAATTTCTTAAATTCTAATTCAACTGACAAATATTAATATTAATCATCTCTTCTATAGAAAAAAATAGTTTTTCAATGTTTTTATAGATCTCTATTGCTAATACTTTAATATTTATGTTTAATTGTAGTTTTAGTTTACTTATTTGTTTCAATTAACAAAATTGGTCATTCTATTTAAATATTTAATTGTTTTTGTCATTCATTCAGATTTTTTAACTAAAAAATAGTTATGTAATATAGTTTAAAAGATATGACATATAATATGATGATCTTGAATGATTAATACTCATGAAATTCCAATTATATCATTTGAAAATTTTAGTTTAAACTTCTGTAATAATTATTTTTTTGTAAATTAATGCTAAATGATTTTACATCATGACATCGTTTGTTACAATATTTAAAATATATCAAATCACTATTTTTAAGTTAAAAAAATCTAAATGAGATACTAAAACTGTTGAATTTTAAAATAGGATGATCAATTTCGCAAATCGATGAAAATAGAGAAAACAAAAGTGTAATTAATTATAATACTTCTTAACATAGTTGTAGAAAATATTTTATTTAAATATGTTTTAAATGTCATTTAAGTCAATTTCAAAAGCAATTTAAATTGTCTCAACTTAATATATCGGATGGACAAACCTTCATTTTTTATATCTTTGAAAGTCTAGTGTGCTTTTTTGAGATATTTCCAAAATATTGGGTAATATATGTATTTACATGTTGATTATAAAAGACATGATATTGTTGTTGACTAAGTGGTTGTGTTCATTCTATGTTAACATAAGGTTCCGAGTTCAATTTGGCGCGAAAAGGCGTATTGATCAACCACTAGACAATATCATATCATTTATAAAAAACCCAAATACATCCTCCATCTTTTGAAACTTCAATCATTTTAGTTTCTAAGATTAACTATAGCCTAAACATAATTAACTTTTATTTTTTAGATTCTTTTGTGAAACTTTTTACGTATATTAAAAAAATATAAGTAATGTATGTAAATGCATATTAAATTTGAGTTTTACGGTTTTAATTTTAATAAAAATTAGTTCTGTAACATTCAAAATTTAGTTTTATGGAAAAACCTTTTGTTACTCAAAATGGCCTACGAATTCTAGCGAGAAGGTCTGATTTGAATAAAATCATTTTTCTGTTGAGTAAAATCAATTACGTAGTCAAAAATGATTTTAAAACATGATAGACTTGCATATAATTTTGTATTACAAATATTTTTAAAACAGTGATAGTACTCAATAGTAATGTAGATTTACATATTTAGTAGCTTTTGATTGAAAGCTTTGAAAAAGCTTTCTATTAATCATAGTTATGAAGATTACTAAAACATTTACGTATTGTTTGTTTGCGATTGAAAGTGTGAGGAAAACTTGAAGAAAGAGGGAAGGCACAACAATCAAGATCGTTGTGTCGTTTGGAGTTCGACAAATATAAAAGGCAAGGGAATGGAAGTATCTCGGTGGGGCCCATGCTAAGACAATAAAACTTCAATCTTTTAACTGTTGGAGTATTGTTTTTATTTTTTATAAGAAAGAAAACTCTGGAATACTGTCAAATTATATATTTATTGCACCGGAAGTGGTTAAATTATGTTTTTTTAATAATATTGCATCATATAAATATTTTTTAAACTTTTTTTATTCACATATCTCACCAAACTTGAAAAGTGGCCTTACTACTAGTTATCATTACCCTCTTTGGAAAAGTAGCCCTACTTGAGATGAGGTTTTATGTTCAGAATTTCAAATCCTCCTCGAGGAGCATAAATAAAAAAAAGTACAACCTCTACACATGCTAATATTATTTACCATGGTGTAGTCTGAGCACAAACTAGCATAGTTTACTATGGTGCAGCGTCAACAAATACTAGCACTATTTAATAATCCTTGTAAGGATAAGATGGACAATCAACACCCAAAACCACCTTGTGGTCCCTCACGATCACTACTAACTATTAATTGCATGAGTATATTTTGACTCTTTCACAACAATTATTTTATAAATGCTACTATTAAAATACTATACTTTTAATACTCATTAACCACTAATAATATTTCGATAGTTTTTCAAAGAAAATACTCATGACATATTATCATCAAGAAATTCATAATATATATAGTAACCACATATTATCATCAAGAAATTCATAAAATAAATAGTAACCACATATTATCATTATGAATACATAATCACATCAATAACATTTATCACAAATTCAAACATCAATCACACAAATAGGTCCTTATATGCGAATGTCCAAAATTACAAGCATTCATCCCTCTAAATTAAGAATCATTTATAGTTAAAACCAACATTCAAAACTTTAAGATATAAGTATAATCTAACTATTACCCTCAAATATATTCTACAGTGGGGGTGTACATGGGTGCGAGTTGACCCACCAATCCGACCACCTAACCCTTCCCAATTTTTATGTGTACTCGGTCACTTTCGGGTTAGACCCGACCCAACCGGTTGAAACCCACATATATTTTGTTTGGGTAATGGGTTCAACAATTTGAATTTGAACCCTAGACCCGGCTTAGTGACTTGTTATGTTTTTAAAATTTTGTTTGGCAGCTCAATTGAGTTTCATTATTCCACGCTTCTTCTTCTATTTCAGTTGCCCTTTCCCCTAGGGTTTCATTATTCGATACTTCTTATTTTTCCGTTTCAGATGCCCTCTCCCTCTAGGGTTTCATACTGTATTCCACAATTCTTCTTCTTCCAATCTCCAACCGTGCCCACCTTCTTACAGCCCAACCGTCGAAGCCACCATGCAACCCCGTGCACAATTCTTCTTCTTCCAATCTCCAACCGTGCACAATTCTTCTTCTATTTCTATTTTTGTTTCTCCTCTTTGTTTCTTTTTTTTCCATTTTTGTTATCGGTTTCTATTTATAATAGTATTATTTTTATTAATGCTCTTAGTGTCTATTTTTTATGATTGTTGTTTTTATTACTGCTCTTGGTTTCTATTTTTGTGGATTAAGTACAGTTGTAAGATGTTAATGGTAGCACCCAAAACTTATAATATATTGTTCATGGAATCATGCAATAGTACATTATATCATTGAATGTGTTATATTTGATTTTTAATTTTTTTTGATGATGTGTGAATCTAGGTTTCTTTGTTTTAGAGGATTGATCGATTTGGCTGAAGTGCATTGTCCCATGATAAAATTATTATTATGTTTGGCCCCCTAAACCCTATGTCTGTCTAGTATTTGTAAAAACAAGTATGGGTGTTCTTTTGGAACTAGAAGATGAAAATCAACATGGTGTGGTATAGTTTGATGAATTTTTTCTTATGCAATATATTTTAATCTTTGTTTCTTTCTGTTTTTGTTACAAGAGAAAAAGAGTATGAACTGGGGAACCAAATAAGTTGAAGCATGTGGAGTTGGAGATTGAATTATGTTAATTGGTGAAGTATATGTTTATAACAATGATAATTCTAATGCATTTCTACAAATGGACATCATACATCTGACATAGTATAAAGTTGAACCACTTTTCTACAAACGGTAAGGTTTATTGGATGGTTTAAATAGTTTTAGTTTTACATTATGTCGTTTGTCATTATGTGATCACCATAACACATATTTAACATTAGAAAAAAGTATATTTTTGTGTACTTTATTTTGGTATAATTTATTTATACTCTTAAATTATAAAAAAAAATTGAACATCACTATTTGTTTTTATGAATACTTTAGATTTGTGTTTTAGATTTGTTCTTGTTTCTATTCCTGTTTGTACATACTTATTATACTTTATTCTTGAATATTTCTATTTTTGCTTCCTTTAATTGATTTAGATTTTTGTTTGCTTATTTTAGGTTCAGTTTGAAATTTTTTAACCATATTATTGTATATATTTGAGACAAATGGAACAAGTTCAAGAAGCTCCTAATCAATTTTCTCCTCAAGAACAAGAACCTTCATCACAACAAGTGCAAGATTTAGGCCTCAAAACCATTGCCGTCAACTCAAGAAAATGAGGTAACCAAAAGAAAACTTAATAAAGACTCATCTAGTGCATAATTAAATTTTAGTAAATGAAATTATACAAGTACATGTAAGTATTGTAGGAAAGTGTACGCAGCAAATAGTTCTAGTCATGGAACCACTAACTTACTTAAACATATAAATAAGTGCTTGAAAAATCCAAATAGGCAAGCTGATAAAGAAACAAAAGACAATTGTTCTTGGAAAGGAAAATGATGATGACCCTATCAATTTGAGTTTTTAACTTGTTGAATTTAATCAAAAGAGAACTAGAACAAAACCTGCAAAAATGGTAATTGTTGATAAACTCCCTTTTAAATATGTTGAAAAGGAAGGGTTCAAGGGATTCAAGAGTGAGGGTCAAACTAGACTTAAAATTCCTTTTTGTGTTACCATTGCAAGAGATTGCTTGCAATTGTATTTTGATGAGAAGGAAAAGTGGAAAAGTATGTTGTCTGCAAATGAACAAATGGTGTCATTAACCACTAATTCTTGGACATTGATCCAAAATACGAATTATATGTATGTAAAGCTTATTATATTTAGGATGAATGGGATTCGAAGAAGACGATATTAAGTTTTGGTTTGAAGAATGGGGGATTAAATTTTTATCTTATTGTGGAAAATGCATATGCTAACAACTTGACTATTGCATATTTGAATAAAGGCATGATTGTTTGGAAAAGTCAACTTTATTTAATGGGGAGTACTTACATATGAGTTGTAGTGCATATGTGTAAAACTTGATTGCCACCGATGACTTGAAGGAAACTAACTCAACAACACATTTAGTACAACGTATAACAAAATTACAGAAATTAGTGTTTTGGAAGCTACAGGTGGTACAATCCAAAACATAATTCCGTATATTCTTAATCTTTCTAACATAAAAAACATAACATAAATTTTGCACCTCCAAATCTCCAATTAACAAAAACGATAAAGAACAAAATTGTAGAAATTAAATGAGTAAAGGGAAAAAGAAAATACATGATTTATACTAGTTCCCCTACTTTGTCTTCTCATATAGAGTACATTCAATCTTCATTCAAAGAGTCGAAGTTTCTTCCTTTATTATCAATTCAAACATTTAGAAAAACCCATAAGTAGTTGTTACGACATGCACACCATTTCATTCTTCTTTAAATGCTCTTATGAGTAGAAGACTTTGAACAATCCTCCGCATAAATTTAAACGTCAATCTTAAGAAGTAGATACATCGTCAGACAAAATTGAAGATATCCCATTATCAGAAAATCTGAATCCCTATCTTCTAGCAAAAATTAAATATATTCCTGAAGGTGCAAACGCGAGAAGAGGGGTTGAATTATGTTTGCAAAAGTTGACAAGTTTTTTATAATTTATAATTAAATAAAAAAAAACTAGTTTGGTTTTGGTGACATACTTGGAGTAGAAGCAATCAAATTCAGAGACAACAAACAATAAAAACATAAATAATTTAACATGTAGATTTATCTTGGTTCACTACTAACTTGGCTACATCAAGTTCCCTTATTCAAAAAGCTTGAATCCACTAATTCAAATACATTGAATTACAAAGCATCTGACCCTCCAAGTCAGTCTTCCCAAATAGCTTGACAACCTTATACTTTTGAAGAACTTGCCACCTTGACCCTACACGTCAAGTCTTCTCCTAACAACCCTAGATTAAAGAATGAACTAAACCACTATCGGGATAGACACAAAATATTGAAACTTGAGTAGTTGCTTATAAAAATATGATGATAATAATAACTCTCCCACTATAAGAAAAGGATACTCAAAAAAAATTTCTAACTTGAACAGGTATTTCTCTCTTTGAACTCTAAGACTACTCTTTTCTTGTTTTCAATGATTTTCTTCTTCAGTCTTGAATATCTATTTATAGTTAAAATATGGACTTTAATTTAGTCCTTCTTTGATTATGAATTGTATTTTGTTTAGATTATGTTTACAAATTCTTCAAATTGATTATATTTCTTTTTTTTTTTTTTAGATTCAGATTGATTATGTTCATAAATTATTCATATTGTGTTTGTAAATTCTTCATATTGATTTTGTTCATATTTTGTTGTAGACAAATCTTGATCAAATTGTCTTCAAATCTTGACCATATCTTCTTTCATACTCTTTTAAGTCAAATATATTATTCTCATAAAATACTTTTGTTATCATAAAAACTTTAAGTATAAAATAAATTTGGTTCCAAAAATTCCCCCGTCGACACAACATCAATCGATATCCCCTTGATGATTTGTGTCTATAACATTCACCCCAACACATACATCACCTTTACGTTGTTTCTCGCATAAAGCTTTAATTGCAAACCCGACTTATGATCTTGCGTGCAATAAATATTTGGAATTAGTGATAGAATTCGTTAACGTTTCAATGGGTTCAAAAGAGTATTTATATGATACCTTTGAATTAACCAAAGACTAATGTTTCTTAACTAAATTAACAATTTTTGCAACTTTCATATTTGAAGGTGCTAGAAAACACAAGAAAATGGGGATTTGAATTGTGTTATGCTATTTGAAAGTTATAGGCCGATTTCTTTGCAAAAATATTTTCTTTATCAAAACATTCAACTTATTCTTATGAATTAGATTTAGTGAAAATAACGTTGAATCATAAAGAGCTAAGATAAGGAAATAGAGAAAAAGGAAGATATATATATTTGTATCCTAGTTCACAACACAACAGTTTTATACAAGTACTCTCCTTATAGAGAGATTTTTCCTCAGTATCATTAAGGACTTAATCCAATATTTTAACAATTTCATACAAGTATTATTTACTCTACATCTTCAAGCTTTTAGTATTCTTTCTCTAGCCTATCGAAATAGTTGTCATTAGAACCATTCTTCAACATTCTGGAAAACTGCTGTTGAGGTTCATAAGTGATGTTGCCACTAACAGGTTGATTTACATCAGATCAAGTTTGAGTCTAAATTGATACAAAGTTTATTTCATTGACTCTAACTCTCATTGAGAGGATGTTACATATTAAATCCTATATATGTTCAAGTGTTCATTCATGCCTTTTCAAGTGTTCAAGTGTTCATTCATGCCTTTTTTGATGTGTTTTGCTTGTTGTATTGTGTTTGTTTCTCTGTTAAAATGTTGCAAGTGGTTATCCCCAATTTTTAGCTCTTAATGCATGTTCTTTTATAGAAGCATTTACATCATTGCCTTTGTCCTTCAAGGGATGGCTGAATGTCCTTCACATAATAGCCTTGTGTCCTGGATGGCATGTCCTTGTGTCCTTCAATATGGTGCTCCATTTGAATTCTACAATAGATCCGTTGAGAATAATTTTAATTGTTGACCTTAAATTGAAATGTAGAATTTCTTTAAGTATTTTGATTTTAGTCTGGTTGAAGCAAAATGTTCTTGATCAAAGGCATAAAACAATTAGAAGCAGAAGTACTTGATCAAAGGCATGGAACAACCAAAAGCATAATTTATTTACAAGAGGCAAGAGCACCAGAATCATGATTTTTTGACCAGAGGCAAGCACATCATAATCATAACAAGAGGAAAAAACACTAGAATCATATTTTCTTGAGTAGAAGTATGATTTGTTTACTGTAAGCACGAGTTCTAAAAGTCGGTTTACTTGATCAAAGGCAAGAACATTAGAAGCATGGTTTCTTGACCAAAGGCAACGACAAGAAGTATTATTAATTGACCATAAGCCATGTTGATAATTAGAGGCAAATGATCAGAGGCAATGTTGATAATCAATGGCAATGCTAATAACTAGAGGCAATGTATTCCTTGTCTGCATCATATATTTTGCTTTTATCAGAGCGTTGACTTTTACCTGAGGCATTGACTTTGTAGAGTGTTGCCTTTTACCAGAGACATTGCCTTTTCTTTGGGAATTGAATTTTTCAAATTGTTGACTTTCACATGAGGCAACTTATCCAAAGTAAAGGAAGTCAAACGATTTCTTCATCTCAAGAGGCAATTTATCTAAGGCAACTGATGGGAGGTAGTTTTAGTAGAAACTTACTCACTTCATCTAAGGCATACTCAACAAAGTCTTCTTTGCTTCATTAGAGGCAGAGTTAGCATATTATGGTTTTCTTCATTAGAGGCAGACATAATAGAGTCAGGTTTTCTTCATCAAATGTAAACTTAGCAGAGTCTGATTTTCTTCATTAGAGGCAGACTTAGCAGAGTCTAGTTTTCATTAACAGAGGCAGACTTTAGCAGAGCTGAATTAGAGACAAATGCATAATAGTGCTTGTTACATTTGTTAGAGTATGAGGCAGAAGAATTCTTATTACGCTTATCAGAATAAGAGATAAAATAATTTTTGTTATGCTTGTGTATCAGAGACATACAAACATAATCTTGTTGGGTTTATTAGAGGCGATTGAGGTACTACATTGCTCACATTTAGAGTCAACTTTGTAACAACATGGGTGCGTGTCACCAAACTTTACAATATCAAACTGATGCAAATTCTTGGTTTCTCTTGCTTCGTCTAGTCATTAAAGGATATACCTTATATAGCAAGACATGTTTTGTTGCGCTTGTTTCTGTAGTATTTCTTATACGTTTTTGCTCCAATAGAAGATCTCTAAAGTACTTATAATCTAGGCTACTTTGTATAGTTATTAACATAAATATTTTCTTTAATATGTGCACTTAGCATATATAGTTAGGTGATAATTATTCTTTATTTATATGTATTTTTTATCACTGAAACATTAACCAAAGAGTTGTATTTAAAAATATTTTTTCACTAACAATATTTGTCATAAAAAAGTCAAAAACTAACTTTGCAAGCCTAGTGAATCAATTCACACAAGTTGTGAGTCAACTCACACGTTTCTTGAAAACCAATTATTAAATCTGCAACAATTTGAGTTGATTCACACAATGATGAATCAACTCACCAAACACAATAATTTGAATTTTGGTTAGAGAATACAACTTCTTGATCCTTTACTTACTCTCGACCGAAGACTGAATTATTAAGATCTTATTCCTTTGAAAACTGGAGGATTAAATAAGTATATTAGTTAAATTGATAACGCTTAAATTTTGTACATAACTGTCATTAAGTTGGCAGTAAAATTCTAAACAAATTATTTCCGGTTAGTTATTTTAAAATACATTAGATTAGATAGCCAAGAATACAACATCCTTTCAGAAGAAATAAATGATGGAATTCAAGCTTAAAATTCCAAACATAAAGTCAATATGATTCCATACATCATATTTTCAAATATTATTTTTGTTTTATACTACTACTAGCAAAAAACTTGTGATGTCGCATAGGTGATGCACCGTTAATATTTTATAAATATCATGTTCAATTTCAAATACAAATCTTATTTTATGTATTAATAAGAAATATTTATCATTATTTTTTTATATTTATCAATGACACATATTTGTCTCGTATTTTTATATGTGTCAATAGAAAATATTTATCCTATCGATTCAAATGTTTGTCTAATATATTTTTAGAGTTTATAATGTTTTTGGTCTCTATAATATAGGACCAATCTAGTTTATGTCCCTCTAAAATTATTTTTTTAAATTTTATCTTTTGTAATTTTAGATTCCTTCAATTTTGGTCATTGGTGACATCTAATCATTCAAAAACCAATGATATGGCATATTAAGTCAATCGTTTTTCATGATGTTGCATTTGAATCATCATTTTTTTATAAAAGAATTAAAAATAAAAACATTCATAATTAAAAAATCAAAATATTATATTTAGAACATCAAAATATTTATCATCTTATGCTGTGTTTCATGACATTTAATTTTCTTTTTAGTTGTTGAATCTCTGATATGACATTGTGTTTCAAATTAATTATTAATGTTTTTATTTTAAATATTTTATCAAAAAAAGATTATTTAGGTCTTATTTCATAAAAGAATGTTGACTCAATATGTCATATCATATTTTTTAGATAGTTAGATACGAAAAAAGACTAAAAGTGATTGAATATAAAATTACACTTCATGAAATCTAAAAAAATAACCCTTTTGTTATGTATATATAGAAAGTATTGTTCCGAGATGTTTTATTTATTTCACTTATAAATATTTGTCTCGTATTTTTTATGTATCATTTATAATATTTATCATTGTTTTTTAATATTTAACAATAAAAAATATTTGTCTCGTTTTTTTTTATACATTAATGGTAAATATGTCTTTCGTGATTTTTATATTCATCACTAACAAATATGTGGCCCTTGTTTTTTATGCATTGATTATAAATATTTATTTCATATTATTCTAATATTTGTTCTGTACTATTTTTAAATATTAGTAACAACTATTTGTCATGTGATTTTTATATTTATTTATTTAAAAATATTTATTATGTATTTTCTTATGCAATAATTATAAATATTTATCTCATATTACTTTTACAAATATGTCGTTCATATTTTGTTTTTAAATTCATTTCTTAACTTCTATAAACAACTCATTTTTTCCATTAAGAAAAAAAACCACTCATTTTTTTGTTTGTAAAATACACTTTATTTAATGAATTAAATTATTATTTGTATCTTTCATGTTTTTTCAACAGTCAAAGTTTAGGAGGGTAATATTGATTTTTTATTTCGTATTTTTTATATTTATTTATGTGAAAAATATTAGTACTAAGGCGCATTTAAGATGGGGTTGAATTATGTGTTTAGAAATTTTCTGGTTTTTGGAGACTTAATGGATTATTTTTCTGACTATGATTAGAGTATAATAAAATGTAAATGGCAGAAAAATAAAAAACACATCGATTTAGTGTGGTTCCCCTTCAAACCAATGGTACATCCAATCCTCTTTCACACCACAAAATATTTTTCACTATTATTAGAATAAGTACAAGTCTAACTCTAAGACTTCTATTACAAACTTCTAACAATCTACTTGAGATAGCACACCACTATTCTAGTTTACAACACTTGAGGAAAGTACATCATTTTTCTCAATTTACACAATAACTTGAATGATTCTACAACAATGATTATGACTGAAATCAAGAGAATATAACAATTGATACTTTTTTGTATAATGAAAACAGTCTAATACAATTTCAAGTACAACGGAGAACATTTCTCAATGATATGAGAATGTAAAATATGTACTTGAAATATGAAAGTATGATTTTGAATAATTCTTAAAATATTTCAGAAAGTTGTTCAAAGATTTTTGTTAAGGTTCTTAAGTTAAATATGCAACTAAGAAGTATTTATACTCCTTAGACATTACTTCAGATCAGTGGCAATCATTCCCAGAAGATTGATGAACATATCCAATGATTTAGATTGAATTAGAACTGAAAAATTGCATTGGTTCGCAGTTGTATTCGGCTACAGCCTAAGTGTAGTCGAATACACTTCTATAACGTTCAGATTTATTTCAAAATTTCAAGCTTGTATTCGAATACAAACTCTTGTAGTTGAATACAGATGACTGAATTTTTCCACAAACTTGATTTTGTGTTCGGCTACAACATGATTGAATTTTGCCACAAACAAATGTGCAGTTTTTGCTTTTGACTTGGATTTGTATTCGGCTACAACATGTTGTAGTCGAATATAGGTGTGTAGTTTTTGCTACTAACTTCATTTGTATTCGTCTACATATATATGTAGCCGAATACAACCTTGACAATTTAATTTTTTTTATGCATATGTTAAAGTAGAAGGTTCTCATGTGTATTTGAAATGTAACAATATTAGATTGCATCATGTATACCTTTAATTATAAGTCTTCTAGCATATTGACAATAATTGACTTGTTTATTGACTTCACTTTGAACTTGCAACTTGATCACTTTATTTGATCTTTGTCTTCATAAAAAACATAAGTATTCTTGCATATTTATAAAAAGTATTTATCTCGTATTTTTTATACATTAGTTATAAATATTTATCTCTGTTTTTTTAATATCTATTGTGGTAGAATATTTGTGGTATTTTTTTATATTTTGGATGTGTGATACATGTTCCCTCTATTTCTCTTAGCAAAATTATTTGCATTGCAATGTCTATTATATGATTTGCATTTTTTTTAAAGAAATTGTAATTTCTCGATTCTTAATGGCTAAAAACTACTTTATTTTCGCAATTAATTTTTAACTTCTATAAACCACTCCTTTTTTTCCTTAAAAAAATACTTTATTTAATGAATAAATTTTTTATTTTTTTTCCTCATATTCTTACAATAATTAAAATTTAGGAGGATAATTTTGGTTGTTTTTTTGCAGTGGCTTACTTTCTTATTTGACAATGTTTATTGGATTCGTTTGTTTAAAATTTTAAAAAATGATTTTTACTTTATATTTTTAAAAATAATTCATAGAAGAATCTACTTAAAAATAGCATAAGTCGTTCTAAATTCATTTGTTACCAATTAAAAAAAAAATTGACATTCAATAATTTAAATAATTATTATTAAATATTTTAATATGATAAAAATTACTTTTCTATTTTAATTATTTTTAAAATTTTTACTATTCAAAAAAAAGTTTTAACAAATAGATTAAATATTTAAAATAATATTTTAAAATTAATTATTTAACATAATTTTTATTTGAACTTTTATTTTTAAAATTCTTTATAAAAAGAAATTATAATTTTTTAAAAAAATCTTAAAGAAACTTGATTGATTTCATTTTGGAGGAGGGAGCACAGTTGAATTTGTAATATTGGCACGAACATTTATTTCACGTTTAACATATGCAAGTGTTGTAAGTTTAAGTCAAACTAAAATGACCGCTTTATATAGTTACATAGCTGAAAGTGGCAAGATACTTCGAAGAACTTTACTAGCATTAGTAGCATGAGTGTTCAAAGTGGGTATTCTAAGGAAATAGCATAAAGAATCACGTGTCTTACATTTCTGTGTTGGTATAAACATTAATTTGTGGCTTTCCTATTCGTCATGTCTTTTCTATTAAGCTCATAATGATGAACGAATACGTTATATTTCCTGTCCGATTGACGTCAGCAGTGATTGTAATAATTATATTATTTCTTATATTAGATATATAAAAAAGTCTAATTAATAAAAGTTAATATATATGATTTAAAATATAGATTATATATATTTATTCATATTGACTTACTTTCTTTTATATTTCTTTTATATTTGAAATTAGAAAATATATTATTTAACATATACTTTATATATTCTTTTTAAAAAAAATTATATTTCTAAAATACAAATAAATTAAATTGAACATAAATCTATGTATATGTTATTTGTATTGTTATCTTAATTTATATTCATAGATACATATTTTAAAACACAAATAGAACGAGAACTAATATTTTGAAAAAAGATAAAAATAGTTAGAGTTATTGACTTTTTGTTTAATTTTTGCTACAAATGAAAAACATTGTCAAATTTGCTTCATAAAAATCTTCATCATTCTAAGTGTATTGCAACCACCATCAACATTTAATGAAACTGTATTTCCTTCCATTACAATGTCTATTTGACCATCCCAAATAAACAACTCATAACTATCATTCCTTTGCATATAATAAAGAACAATAATCCATGAAATTGGAAGAAAAAAAAAACTCAATTAGAAAATATGGAAGGAAAAAAAATTCGAAATAGGCTACCCCTAATTTGCAACTTCATAGTTTTCTCCCTTGATTTTAATTAGTATTGGTCACTTATATCCTTATTACTTGTTCGCATCTACACTTTAGAAGATTTCTTTATTTTGAAGGGCCAACACTTGATAATCTACTATCTCCCATTTCTTATGCAGATCCGAAAAACAAGAAACATAAGCTAAAGGCAACTCATTCGAAGAAGAAAAACCTAATTAACAAGGCATTATCAATTAGCTTGTAAATTTTTCAAGATATGATTGCCATTTCAGAAATACAACCACATCACCTATTTAACAAAGTGTTCATGCTCTTGTTTTGAATGCTCTTTTACATGTTATTGATGCATAAGATAATGATAAGTTACTTGCCCCATTTCTAATAGAAGAATTCAAATAAGGTGTTTTTTTCTATGGAGCAGATAATTGTCTAAGGCCTGATGGTTTGAACCCAGGATTTTATCGTCATTTTTGGTCTTTGTGTGGTAGTGAAAATTTTCAACAATGTTGGGCCTAACTCCTGACGGGGGTATTTCCTAGTACACTAAACATTGCCAATATAGCTCCCATTCCAAAAGGTGATGATTAGAAGACCGTGAAAGATTGGTGACCTTTAGCTCTTGGTAATGTGATGACAACACTTGAAATTGTTCATCACATTGGAACTAAAACCCATGGTAGAGTTCGTGACGTCATATTGAAATTGGATATCAACAAAGCTTATGACCACATTGATTTGAGGTTATCTTCAAGAGGTGCTGACTACTTTGGATTTTGCAAATTAGTGGTTGAATTTGGAATATACTTTGTGTCGAGTCAGTAGAGTATAATATCATAGTGAATAATGATTGTGTTGGTCCTTTTATCTCAGGAAGAGGCTTCTGACAAGGTGGTCCATTATCTTTGTATCTATTCATCTTATGTTTTGAAGGGCTCTCAACATTGTATAAAAAAGGTGGAAAGTCGTGGTGACCTCCATGTTATCAACGTGTGTCAAAACGCCTCAATTTTTTCACACCTTTTATTTTCAAATGATTATTTCTTATTCTTTAGAGGATCTATTAAAGAAGCAGATACTATGAAAAACATTTAGTCTATTTTATGAAGTTGCATTAGATCAAGCTATAAATTTGCAAAAATCTAAAGTCTTTTGTAACCTAAATGTGAATGATGACCTGATAGACAAAATTACAGACCTTCTACGTGTGCGGTCACTATTAGGGACTGGAAAATACATGGGACTACCTTCAATGAATTTTAGAAGTAAGACAAATACTATCATATTCATTAAGGACATAGTTTGGCAGAAGATCAACTTATGGAGTAGTAAAAGTCTCTCTCGGGCGAGTCGAGAAGTCCTAATTAAATCCATTTTCCAAGCTATTATGTTGTATGTAATGAGTATATTTCTGTTACTCCCTACTTTAGGGGATGAGATTGAAAAAATGATGAATTCATTTTAGAGGGACAAAAATAGAGGACATACTAGAGGCATCAATTGGCTCAAGTGGGACAAGCTTACAGTACAAATTCGACAGAGGTATGAGTTTTAAAAATATTAGTGCTTTCAATTTATCCATGCTTGGTAAACAATGATGGATATTGTTATCTAACCTAGACAACCTTCCTTGTCACTCGTCTTTTCAAAGCTAAATATTTCCCCAATGTGATTTTTTGTCTGCAAACCTTGGTCACAATCCAAGCTATGTTTAAAGGAGTATTTGGAGTGCTAAATATCTTCTGCATGTGGGGTCTCAATGGAGTATTGAAAATAGATATAGTATCTCTTTATGAAATAACAATTGGGTAAGAGATAGGTCTAGCCTTGTTAAACCACCAAGGGTGCCTACTCAACATGGAAATGGTTGTGTTGATAGTTTGATTATGCCTTGGGATAAATAATGAAATAGACCCCTTGTTACAACAATGTTTGATCCTAACACTACTCAAAAGATTCTCAAAATACCTCTTTTTGACTAAGTGAGAGAGGATACTAGAGTCTGAAAAGCCGATTCTAGTGGCATGCATGTTGTTTGAAGATCCTACAAGTTCTATCTGAATGACTTCATTGTTACTTAAAATTTCAAAATGGAAGGAAGTTGGAATCTAATCTGGAAGTTAAAGGTACCATAAAAGGTTAAAAATCTTTTGTGGAGAATTTGTTGGAACTACCTTCCTACACATTCAAGACTACACTATAAGGGTGTTAATTGTCCTGATCACTGTATTTTGTATGAAGACAATGTTAAAGATAGTTTATGTGTTATCTTTTTGTGCATGATTGGTAGGAATTGTTGGCAGCAATGTAGTTTTAGAGATATGGTGCAAGCGACAACTATTGGAGCAAACTCAGTTGCAATAATGAATTTTTCTCTTTTGTAGAGACCTTAATCATTCCCAAGTTTCCTCGATGGAAAATATTATGTGGAGTATGTGGAAACAATGGAACAATCGCATATGGCACATCATCGTGAAAACTCAATGCAAGTCATCAACCCCAGTATGTAGCTACTTGAGGAATGGAAGTTGGCAAAAAAATCTACAACAAAGATGAAGGTCAGATGGTATAATCAACTTTCCCACCATTTGGGTTAGACATAATGATGGAAGGTATAAATGCAACACAAATGCTTCTTTCTCTAATCTCTCTAATTGTGTTGGCATTGGTATTTGTATAAGAGATTATGGAGGAAATTTTGTTTTACCTAAAATAGAATGGTTCATATTCATCTGCTTAGTAACTAAAAAAGAAGCAATCGGGTTATTAAGTGCTTTAAAGTGGGTTCGTGATCTTTAACTTACATTAGTGGATTTTGAATTTGATTCGAATGGTGTTTTTGATAATTTTTATTCCATCAAGGAAAACCAAACCAAATAGGTGCTATTATTTCTAACTGTCGAGCTATTTTCTATTCACATTTTAGAAACTCCATAATTGAGTTTGTTAGGAGACAAGCAAATGAGGCAGCTTATGCGCTGGCAAGGGTAACCACGTTTATAGTTAGTCCGCATATTTTTATTGATATTCCAAATTTGGTTCATGATATTATTATTAATGACATGCTATAAGCACTTTTGAGACCAAAAAAAAAAAGTTGATACACTTGATAACCGTTCCTCTTATCTAAGCAATTTGCATGATATGCATTTAGGCACACAATTATTTAATGTGCACTTTATAAGTTGAATAGTATGCACACATTACAAAAATATAAATAACATTTAATGGATGTTTTGATAATTTATAGCAATTACTTAAATGAGTGAGTGACATTGAAAGCAACTTATCACATGAACGTTGAAAATCTCACAAGATTTTATTGTTCGATGGATGTTTGAATGTTCAAATTACTAAAAATCAATAATATTTCGCAGATGTTAATGGAGTGTGTATTGATAGACTCATTTCGATTGACCATCCATCTTATAGAGAGATCAAGCAACATGTTCATCGAATCAAACAAGGGCTTTCATTTATTTTTTTTAATTAATTACCAAATACAATAATAGTCTCTTTCCAAGAATTTTGAATGGATAAGATTGATTCATTCAATGGAAGAGGCACATGAAATAAAATTATTTAAGCTGATTTTAATGTGTTGAAGAAGAAGTGCTTCATTCGAAACATATCTTACTATGTATTGGTCCATACTTGATTGTCTTTCTTCATTAAAAAAAAAAGTTGAACATGTGCATATGTACTAGCTCAATGATATATTAAAAAACCAAATTATCGATCTATATGTTTATTCAATGGTAGAATGTTGTCATTGGTGCGACCATTGTGTTTTTTCATATGTAAATATTTTTGTATAGAAATTTGTATGTAAAAATAAGATGAAAAATAAATAAATATTGAGCAAGAAGTTAATCGGCCTATGATTTAAACATAACATTAAGTAATGATTATGTATTCAACTACACAAATAAAATATTTCTCAAAGACATACATATGTTGTTAACATAGTTAAGAAATTTATAATGAGAATATCATAAAAGAATTTTGGGAAGTTTTCTTCTAATTTAGTATATGTGAATAATTCTCCAGAAACAATCATTTTTTGTTAATATTGCTGGATCACAACAAATTGTCAAACAAAGATTAATATGGACTAGACACTAAATATGTGTGCTCAATAAAGCAATATATTTTACAATATTTCCAATATATATGTTTAAATAATATAAAGTATAAACACACCTTTTATTCTATTCCAATGAAACGTTCAAATAAAAGTTGTTGAAGGCCACGTATGTATTTCTTTTTAGATGGCTATAACTTAGTATATATTATAAATACATATTTCATGTGGACGACTCGTAAAATCAATGTTGGACGGTTGATGTAAATTTACGAGGAAGGAAAGTAGTTGAATCATACACTACAATAATGATGTATGTACATAATTATGAATATTGAATGGCCACATAAGTAGACTTGAGTTGGACGGCTAGAAAGTTACATGAGTAACTATTACATTAATTGTTGCATTAATTAATAAATCAAGACTAATTATAATTCAAATTTGTGTAATACGTTATAAGTAGAGATAAGTTCATAAATAAATTGAGTGGTATATTCAAATTTTGAGGCAATTTAGTAAGGTTATAAGTAACTAATGTGAACAATTAATGTAATTAATGTTGGATAGTTGATGTAAATTCCCGAGATAGGAAGATTAATGTCAACTTTGGTCTTTGGACCTTTTGTTGAAAATATGAGTAAACATTTATTTTAATCTTATAGAGAAATGTATTCAAATACTTGAGTGACATTTCTTTCTTATCGAGTAAAATACATTTATTGCATTTTTGGAATTGTGAAAATGCATTGATTACACATTTTGGAATAGGTGAAACTTGACATTAGAAATTATATGTGTATTTAATGATGTGAAATTGTTAGGAACTGTCTTGTAGGATAATATTACGAAGGATTATCCTAAAAAAAATTAGTAGATTAGTTATATAATTTAGAAATAAAAAATATATACAACGAATAATTTGAATGATTCATTGGTTAACAAACTCAATTAATTTTAGTAAATATAAAAATAAATTATAACTTACTCCCTTTGTTTCCTTAACACACCTCGCTCATAGACTTTTTTCCATTATCAAGGCTAACTTAATTTGACAAAACAATTCCTATTATACTCTTATCATTGATTTTCTCTATTCTATTTATTAAATCTCTCATTATTATTCTCAACAAAATTTTCACAAAAATAAACATTCTCAATACAAACAATTGTGTTGGAGAACTTTTTTAGTAAATTTTTCTTCACGATGAATGTATCTTCATAAATTCACAAATTGTTTTCAATTATTTATTACTGTAGACTTTGGAAAATAATTTTTTATGTTAAATCTAAAATATAATTAATGACAAACAAGGGTAAAATGAATAAAAACAAGGGTAAAATGAGAAAAATTATAAATTAAAGCTAATTATAATGGAAATTCGTGTAATACATTATGAGTGGAGAAAAGATGTTAAATGAGTTGGACCACATATGCAACTTTTTTGAGATGGCTATAACTGTATATATTATAAATGCATATTTCATGTGGACGACTGATATAATCATTGTTGGACGGTTGATGTAAATTTACGAGGAAGGAAAGTAGTTGAATCATACACTACAACAGTGATGATGTATGTACATAATGAATATTGAATGGCCACATAAGAAGACTTGAGTTGGGCGGCTATAAAGTTACACGAGTAACTACTACATTAATTGTTGCATTAATTAATAAACCAAGACTAATTATAATTGAAATTTGTGTAATACGTTATAAGTGAAGATAAGTTAATAAATGAATTGATTGGTATATTCAAATTTTGAGGCAATTTAGTAAGGTTATATGTAAGTAATGTGAACAACAGTAAGTGATGTAAATTTAGTAAGTTTATATGTAATTAAGTGATGTAAATTTACGAGGAAGGAAAGTAGTTGAATCATACACTACAACAGTGAGTATATATGTACATAATGAATATTGAATGGTCACATAAGTAGACTTGAGTTGAGCGGCTATAAAGTTACATGAGTAACTATTACATTAATTGTTGCATTAATTAATAAACCAAGACTAATTATAATTGAAATTTGTGTAATACGTTATAAGTGAAGATAAGTTAATAAATGAATTGAGTGGTATATTCAAATTTTGAGGCAACTTAGTAAGGTTATATGTAAGTAATGTGAACAAGATGTAATTAATGTTGAATAGTTGTTGTAAATTTCGAGGTAGGAAGATTACATCTCCACTTTTGTCTTTGGACCTTTTGTTGGAAATATGAGTAAACATTTATTTTAGTTTTATAGAGAAATTTCTTTCTTATTCAATAAAATACATTTATTGCATTTTTGGAACAATGAAAATGCATTAATTACATATTTTGGAATAAGTGAAACTTTATATTAGAAATTATATATCTATTTAATGATGTGAAATTGTTAGCAACTGTCTTGTAGGATAATATTACGAAGGATTATCCTAAAAAAATTAGTAGATTAGTTATATGATTTAGAAATAAAAAATATATACAACGAATAATTTGAATGATTCATTGGTTAACAAAATCAATTGATTTTAGTAAATAAAAAATAAATTATAATTTACTCCCTTCGTTTTCTTAACACACCTCGCTCATGAAGTTTTTCCGTTTACCAAGGCTAAGGTAGTTTGACAAAACAATTCCTATTATACTCTTACCATTAACTTTTTTTATTCTATTTATTAAATCTCTCATTATTATTCTCAATAAAATTTTCAAAAAAATAAATATTCTCGATACAAACAATTGTTTTGGAGAGCTTTTTTAGTAAATTTTTCTTGACGGTGAATGTATCTTCATAAATTAACAAATTGTTTTTAATTATTTATTACTTTAGACTTTGAAAAACAAATTTTTGTGTTAAATTTGAAATATAATTAATGACAAACAAGGGTAAAATGAAGAAAAACAAGGATAAAATAAAGAAGATGTAATTTTAAACTATTAAAACGATTTATAAATAAGAAAAAAAAATCAGCAAAAGAAAAATATTTTAAGGAACGAAGATAGTATTAATGAATTAAGAGAAAATATTATTAAATTAACTATTCATCTAATACTCTTAATAGTAGTTTACTCGTTATAATTTTATTTTCTACTCAACAATTTTTAGTACTTGGTTTTGAAATGGAGTTTACTGCATAAAAACTAACTCTAAAAACTAATCATTAATTTATTTTACACTTTAATTTTCAATTCATCAGAAAAATACAAAAAGTTGTGGAATGATCTGAAAATATAATGATTTTTTTTTGTCTATAGAATTTAATGAATTTTTATTGGGTGTAAAAAAATTTTACAGTTTAGTTAATATATTTTTAATAGATAAAATAATAAATGTTACTAAAAATTTATATATTTAATTAAAAAAATTTAAATTGAAATTTAAACTCAAAATATAATATTTAATTTAACAATATTAATTATTTATTAGTTGAGTTGAAACTTAAGACTATGTCTATATAAATATGGAAAATAATCAAATGAAATTATTTTCTAAAAAAGAAAATTATACTATCACATGTGGTCAAGTGGAGTTACTTAGCAGGAAGGAAAAGATGGAGAAGAAGTCATGAAGGGAATGTTGTCCATCTTTCTTTAATATAATTAATTTTAATTTCCCAGTTTGAATTTCACTTTTCATTCTAGATAATATGTTATTTTAGTTAGGAATAAGTTTTGCGTAACTCAACTCACAAAATATTAATATTGTTATGTTAAACAGATTTCATTCAATTTAAATATGAAATTTTAGGATTGTGTGAGTGAATTTTAAATGGTATTTACCATTTCACATGTGTATTCAAAAAATAAATCTTAAATGAACTACATCCTCAAAATATTAAGATTGAGTTATTTGAGCTCCTAAATAAATTAAGAAGTCAACAAGTTATAATAGAAGATGGATTATCGGGGACCATTTTTTGGTTTGCATTTCTAAATTAGTATGTTTTTATCTTTTTCATTAAAAAAAAGTTATTTTTCATGTAAATATATTGTTTCTTTATGTTTTTTTTGTTATCTTATCAACTAAGTGTGACATTGTTTGATTTTATTATTTTATTATATTATTTATTTTGTTTAGATTGATATATTAACTTTGATTTAAATCAGAATGGATGGATAATTCAAGTGATTTGAGTTAAAAGATAAATAATTAGAAATTATAAGTCTAAACTTATATAAAGAAAAAAAATAATAACATAACTAAATACTAACTTGATCTAAATTGAGTTTGTTTAGAGACTTACCCTTTTTAATTTTAACCATGTATGTTAAAAAAGGTAAATTAGATAATGATATTGAAGGCAAACAATTAATTTTATTTCTCTAACAATTATTCATATGAATTTGGTAACAAAAATCTAGAGAAACGAAAATCTTTAAAAAGTTTATGACAACATACTCCAACTCAATTATTCATATGCATTTCTAAATTATTATTTTTCTCTTTTTAACTAAAAAAAAAGTTATTTTTACGTAAATATATTGTTTCTTTATGTTTTTTTTATCTTATCAACTAAATGCGACATTATTTGATTTTATTATTTCATTGTGTTTAAATTGATATATTTTTTATCTAAATCAAAATGAATGAATAACTCAAGAGATTTAAATTAAGAGATAAATAATTAAAAATTATAAGTCTAAACTTATATAAAGAAAAATAATAATAACATAACTAAATAATAACTTGATCTGAATTGAGTTTGTTCAGAGACTTACTCTTTTCAATTTTAACAATTTGTATGTTAAAAAAAGGTAAATTAGATAATGATATTGAAGACAAACAATTAATTTTATTTCTCTAACAATTATTTATATGAATCTGGTAACAAAAATCTAGAGAAACGAAAATCCTAAAAAAGTTTATGACAAGTTGACAACATACTCCAACTCAATATATTTTAATACAGAATTATATTTTTGTCTTTTATCTGATTTAATTATAATATTTTAATTATTTTTTCTCTCTAATTAATCTATTATCTTAAAAGGTACACATGTTAAATTTATTAATTATTTTATTTTATCTGTCTAATCAATCCTTTATCTTTTAAAAGATACACATGTTAAATTTATTAATTTATTTTTTAAAAGAAAATTGAAAATTTCATCTTAATTTTCATTCTTCATGGTACTCATATTAAACCTAAAAAAAAAAATCAAAACTCAATTAAAAACCCTCAATTTAAAATTAAAAATAATCAAAGAAATACAGTTATTCACTTCAAATTAGGGATCTGCACATGCGGGTACCCACCCAACCCGTTTGATTTGGACTGGAAAATCAGCTTTAATTAGGAGCAGGTGCGGGTGCATATTTTCTCCGACATTAAAATTTGAGGGCGGGAACGGGTTTGAAGATAATGATATCCACCCCGCACTCGCATCCGTTTCGCAAACAATATTATTGTAATTTTTAAATTATATATATATTAAATATATTTAATATTTTTTTAAATATTAAAAATTATAACTTAATCTCTATAAAAAATATTTTTAAATTTTATTATTTAATAATTATTATTTTATTATAATAAATATAATTTTTTAATTTATAATTTTATATATATGAGTGGAAATCCAAAACTCACATGAAATTCAACACTTTCAAAGAACACATACTCCCAATTTCATAAAAACAAATTCCAGAAAATTCTCAAAACCCAAAAACAAAATATACGAAATTCTAACACTTAAAAATGAATATATTAGTTTTTATTTAATTATTTTATTTATATTTAATTCCAGAAGTGTAACGGTTTTTATTAAAAAGGATTGCAGGGAGCATTAGCATATATGTATTAAAAATTAAAAAGAAAATATAAAAGTTCAAACTTCGAAGCAAACTTATTGTTTTTCCAAGGTACGATGACCCCAGTTCTAGTTACCCTGCGCGTGTCCTCCTCAAGCACTATATCTAGCCACGTCATTCAATTTTCCCAATACCATTATTTCTCATAATTTTCTTTTGTAGGTTTTGAACACCTCCACTTCCACTAGGATCCACCTCATTCGACAACTTGTGTGGCATTTAGTTGCTCGTAGTCCTAAGATAAATGTGGATGATACCTCTACTAGCAATTGAGATTGTGTTGATTAGGGTGTTGTTGAATAATGCATCAATGATTTTGTTGAATTGTGTCTGGACTTATTTTTTGAATGAGTTTTATGTTATTTTTAAGGAATTTTATTGTTCTTGGTCACATATATATTTCCACGATGTGTAATTGATCTTTATTTTTTAGTTAAATTATACGAGGTAGTAATGAATGTGTTGATTAATTGGCTAAATATATTGTTCAACTAGATGTTAATTTAAAGTTTATGGTCTTTCTATTCTTTAAATCGTGCATGTGCTACTTATGGATGTATATGGTGTCATCATGCTAACATCTAGTTAGTTTTGTCTTAATTTTTGTTTTGTCCTCATTTTTTTTTATTATTAATTTTTTTTGATAAAAATATCATTAGTACATTACTTTTTCTAATAAAAAATGTATATTTAAATAAGTGGGTTATGTCTTAATACATTAAATAAGATCACTAGCTCTAATTAAATTAAATGAAGTTATAACAATTAAAGTGACACTTGCACTAGAGAGATAAACACTAATATTAAAAACACATAAAAAAAACACGTTCTAATGTGTTTATCGTTCATAATGATTTCATAAAGTAAAAATTAGATATTACTTCCTCTGTTCTTATCTATGATATTTTATCTTTTTGTATTCTTTAATACATAATTTTTTTTTCATATGTGTAAATAATTTATTTATAAAAATATCTTTAATTATTTTATATTGAAAAACATAATTTCTCTTTTATGATATCAATCATTATAAAATAATTAAATAAAATTAATACACTTTAGTCTAAATTTAAAAGTATAAATATTTTTTACTATATATAAATTTTGTTAGCGGATCGTATAAGAGAGAATATATTTAAATATCATTGTATGGACGTGTGTTAAAAATAAAAATATTGTCTTTAATTTTTAAGTGAGTGACACTT
>JBBPBS010000207.1:10361778-10413265 GCA_037974835.1 Cicer judaicum | reverse complement strand
AAAATCATATTATGATAACTGATAGAAAAATTTAATAAGAGATAATTTTATATAATTAATTATATTTGAATTATTAATTAATTAGTTTATTTTTGATTACGCGTTTTCAACTATTTATAAATTATTTTAAAAGTATAAAATTGATATATTTAATTACTATTAAATATAATTCTAATTTTTTCAACACTTAATATTAATAATAAATACTATAAATAATGGTATTTTGATGTGGATGAAGATTTATTGAATATCATTTTTATTTTTAAAATTAATTTTAATTTTAATTTATAATTTATAGTATTTTATTTAAATATAATTTTTATACTAAAATTTATAATTTAATTCAGTTTATATTTAATTTAATTTTAAATAAAATTCAATCCAAATTAATGTTTGACGCGCAAACCAAACATTCATGGAAAGAATCTTAAACCTCCATTATTTTGTGGCAGGGATTAGAAAACACTTTCCTCCACCTATAAAAGGCCACTCCACCCTTTCACTTTAGAACCAACCAAACATTACAATCACACATAAAAATATTAAACAAGAGCACAAAAAAAAAATGCCTTCTTCCTCCACAACCATAGTTTCCAAATGCACAATCTACCCCGATCAAAAATCATCAATAAAACCTTTAAAACTCTCTGTTTCTGATCTCCCAATGCTTTCATGTCACTACATACAAAAAGGTATTTTACTTTCTACACCCCCTTATTCCTTTGAAAACCTAATTTCGACTCTCAAACACTCTCTTTCAATTTCTCTCTCTCACTTCCCTCCTCTCGCCGGTAGACTCACCACCGATTCCGACGGTTACGTTTACATCACCTGTAACGACGCCGGCGTCGATTTCATTCACTCCAAAGCCAAACACTTAACACTAAACGCCATCATTTCACCTTCTCTTCTCGATGTTCATCCTTGCTTCAAAGAATTCTTCGCTCATGATATGATGATTTCTTACTCCGGTCACAATAATCCACTCGCCGCCGTTCAAATTACCGAACTCGCCGACGGTCTTTTCATCGGCTGTACTGTTAATCATTCCGTAACCGATGGAACTTCGTTTTGGCACTTCTTTAACACGTTCGCCGCAGTCACTAAAAACGCCGGCGCCGTCAAGATTTCAAACTTGCCGGATTTTACAAGAGATACAGTCTTCAATTCAAACGCCGTTCTACCTATCCCCGCCGGCGGTCCTACCGTGACGTTCGACGTCAATGAACCTCTTCGTGAACGCGTCTTCCATTTCTCTCGTGAATCCATTCAGAAACTCAAACAGAAAGCAAACGGTTACAGTAACAGCAACGGTAACGGTTTATCAGATCCAACGGATGAGATTAAAAAACAAGTAAACGGCAGTTGGAAAAACGTTAATTCTAATAGTAATGGGATCGTTAACGGTAACGGCAACGGTAACGGTTTAATAGATCCAACGGAGGAGATGAAAAAACAAGTGAACGACGGTTGGAAAAACGTTAATTCTAACGGTAACAGTAACGGAAGAACAAACGTTAGAAACGAGATCTCGTCGTTTCAATCGTTATGTGCACAGTTATGGCGTTCTGTGACACGTGCGAGGAAATTAGATTTTTCCAAAACGTCAACGTTTCGTATGGCGGTGAATTGTCGTCACAGATTAGAACCAAAGATGGACACGTTTTACTTCGGCAACGCTATTCAAAGCATCCCAACCGTTGCTTCAGTCAATGAAATAATCACGAAAGATCTAAGGTTCTGCGCTGAGCTACTTCATAAAAACGTGGTGGCACATGATAACGCTACGGTGCGCCGCGGAGTGGAGGATTGGGAAAATGCACCTAGGCTTTTTCCACTTGGAAATTTCGATGGTGCTATGATAACTATGGGTAGTTCACCGCGTTTTCCTATGTACGACAATGATTTTGGGTGGGGTAAACCCTTGGTAATTCGTAGTGGTAAAGCGAATAAATTTGATGGAAAAATTTCTGCTTTTCCTGGTAGAGAAGGAAATGGAAGTGTTGATCTTGAAGTCGTTTTGGCACCTCAAACTATGGATGGACTTGAAAACGACATCGATTTTATGCAGTATGTTACTTAACAAGTAGTGTGAGTGAAACGACATGTATGATCTCGCGGTTAAGTTATGATGATTATGAGTTGAGGATGAAACGACATACGACCATAGTGGACTGGATTTGGGCGTCGTTTTGAATTTTTGGGTCAACGTAGGTTCAAAGATGTGGGGTCAGTTTTTTTAGGGAGTGTTTGGGTGGTTTGGTTGACCCTATCAATATAGTAGTAATGATTTTCTGTACGTGATTTTCATTGCTTTTTCACTTTCCAGGTGACTAATAACAGGAAGGGAAAGTAATAATGATATTTGATAAATGAAATTGAAAATAGAAAAAGAAAATATGCTGTTTATTCTTTTGTGAGGTTGTTTTTTTAAGGTAATCCTAACAAGTGATCTTATAATTTATTTTTACTTTTTTTATAAACAAAGTATTTTATTACGAGTACAAGGGATAATAAAAATTCATTCATTACAAAAAGTCGCGTTTGAAGGGTTGTCCAACCCATGTGGAAATCATCAAGCCACCAATCCTTCTTAAAAGATATGTTTTCGCCTCTAAAACCAATTTAAATCTAAATTATCCTTCCTTAAAGAATTTTAGTATCTACTGGCCCATATTTGTAATTAATAAGTCATTTCCAAATAGTATGCATGTTTCTCTTCTTTTTCATCTATTAGATGAATAGTTTAAGACTATCTTTTAATTTAAAATTATTTCTTTAATTTATTTTATTTTTTTATTTGATTTAAATAAATAACTTTTATATTGATTTAGTTTTTTTCAATGTTTTATTTTTTATTTCATCGTTTGAATGAGATGTGTAGTTTGTTCATTATCATAGTATAATTATCATTTATTTTTTCCGTCCAAGTGCTGAATTTAGGAGTACTCGTGATGCAAAAACTAAATTACATTGAACCACATTAATAATTTATTTAGTTATTAAAAATTACACTTAAATAAAATTTAGTGTAGTTTTAAACCGATTTAAAATTAGTTTATAAATATAAATAAATTTTTAATTAAAATAAATTTCAAAATAAGTATTCGTAAAAAAATATCATTTATTTTAAAAAATAAACATAAAATTTTGGATAAATATTTTTGTTTGAAAAAATAATTTCAAAATTTTTTTGGTAAAACTTTTTTTGATTATCTTTAGAAAAATATATTCGACAAAAATAGATTAAAAAAATTCAAGAAAAAAGTTTTTAATTAACAAATCATTTAACTTTTTTTTCAAAAAAAAATTTTATAATTTTTTTTTTCAGAAAAATAAATTTCAAAAATTTTAATTGAGGTTAATTTTTTTTTTCTTTCTAAAATTGTTAAAATAGTTTTTGAATTAAGTTTTAAATATGTGATTCAATTCATGAATTATTTTAATGATTTGATTTTTTTGTAGTATAGTGCAATCTAATTTATCAATATGGTCCAATTAATTATATTTTTACATATCCCTAGCGGTGTTCACAGAGACAACAAACTCTTATGTCGATATTATACTTTAAATAAGAAATTTATAGAGACTATCAAATTCAATATTATCTCAATCTTACATATAATTTGTTAACATGTGATTGAATTGACAATATCAAAGATCATCTATAATCGATATCAATCAATACCAACAAATATTTTTTTGTCAAAAGTGGGTCGAAATAAAGACGGTAATTATTGTATTATTTTTAACTATTGATCATATGCCGAAGAAATTAATTTAGATGTTAAAATTAATGTTTAATTTTATTTTTTAATTAGTTTAAATATTAAAAGAGAAATGTTTCAAATTATAATTGATTTACTTGTATTATTTCTATTTACATTTGAATCAAACTTATTTATTTGAAAAAAAAAAATTGTTTCATATACTTACTATAGGATGTCAAATTTTAGTTCTTCCTTAACCTTGAATCGTTTGTAAACTCCAGTTTCCACCACCCTCCATATCAAATCATATAATCCTTCAACTGAAAAAAAAAAAAATAAAAAAAAAACAACGTTAAATGATCCCCTTATTTCAATCCCTTATCAGCCTTAAAATCTTTTGTTAAACTGACATTTATCAATACATTGTAATCTTAGGATATTTTGTTAAAGAATACAAAAAAAGAATTAAGTAAAAGAATTACATTTTCATGTATTAAAATATTGAATATGTAACTTTTAAAATAATATATTCTGTTCTAATCTTTTAATAAATATCATTGAAACGTATATTAATTTTTTTTAATTATTTAAGATTTGTGTGGCAATATAGCCGATAACGATATAATGGACTGAAAATGAGGATAGATTTTTTTTTACGATAAGAAGAAAAGAGGATAAAGTTGTGGATAAATGTGAGCGCATTTATAATTGAAAATTTATATAATAATAATAATAATAATAATAATTAAAATGTGATGTGAAATTAAACCGCCAGAGGCTACAGAATGGTCAAGCAGCCAAGCTTTTGTGATGCTCTGTTTTATTTGAACATGTCCCGTGGTGTATTATTTAATTGTTGTGATTATTTCCAACATGGATGCAATATCTAAGCTGTTATATTTACTATGGGCCCTTCATGAAAAATCAAATGAAAAAAAAAAAGAGAAAATTGGGTCTACTATTATAGTTTGTATACGTAAATAATAAAAAATATAAAGTTTAAAATATAATTGATTTTTGCAATTTTACATTTTTTAACTTTTAGTAGTTAATTTAATTTTTTATATTTATATTTTAGTTATTGTAAGCCTGACTACTTTGACCGACATTGTCATTTATGATACTCTCGTCCCTCTTTCTACAATTAAAAATTAGTCATTTTTATCTTATGTGAAAATCGAATCTAGCACTTAAGAAATAAATATCACCGTGTTCATTCACTTCAACTATCAATTGAGCACATGTGTTCACTCCTTCCATACATGATACTTCCTATCCCACTAGCTTCGGGAGTAGTTCTCATCTGACTAAGGAGCTTGCTTGACTAAAAGATTCGTGTGATGATTCAAATGAGTGCTAACGATATTAGCCTCATGCATCCTAAACCGCTCTCTTGCAATAAAATGTAGGTATGGAAGTATACATAATCAATAACAAGTATTATAAATAAAGATCGTTTCCACGACGATTGATTATGTCGTTAATTTCAACATTTTTCTAACACATTCAACTTGTTTTTTATGAAAATAAAAACATAACATTTTTTAGATAACAATTTAAAGTAAAATTGAATCTAAAAAATTTTCAAATGTTTTAATGTCATTTATGGGTTCATATTCACCTCTAATCATGCAACAATTTATAGTTTCTCTTTTGTTGTGTGGACTTAAATAGTAATCATAATTATTTAATGTCCACCACTTGTCTAAACACCTTGACCTAATCCATATTACATAAACAATTCTATCTTTTACTTTTTCCAAGTTCAAAGCCACAAAATAACCCAAGCTTATCAAGTTCAAATTTCAAGATAGCATAAAAATTGTATGCTTAAATAAAAGCTTAGCACAACATAACACAAATCATAAACATCAATTAATATTTCATTAATGAATAGATTCATCATTTAGGTTCACTTAATGATTCTACAAATCATCAATGATTTTATTTAATTTCATCAACTGGTCAACAATAGATTTCAACTCTATCATCCTAAATGAATAGAGTTGTTGTTTCAAACATAACCTATGAGCCAATAATTTGGTCATATACAACAATACCAACCTTGTCCACATATTTGCTGCAGTCTACTCCATTGCAACTTCCCTCAACACTTTATCTTTGACGTGTAAGATAATGACACTCATTACCTTATCTATCATCACAATCTTCTCTAATTGTGTTAGAGTCATTGGCATTGTAGCCTCAGCCTTCAAAGTATCTACATACTTATGTTGAATTAGGAGTGTTCCATTGTCCCTTTTCATAACCGAAATCGTTGTTTTCGAAAAACTTCTCAATATCACATGTAATACCTATGGTGGTCACTTGAAGAATTTATTATGTTCCTACTTATAATGCCATTTGTTGAGGATTCAACAAGAAAATGTAACAAATAAAAATTACAACAAAACTAAATAGTCAAAGCAACAATAATAAAAACCAAGAAAAAAATTGAGCTTATGCATACAGCAAACTAGCAATCAATCCAAAGAACATGATAAAAGATAATATATGAATTGATATGGATTTGAGTAGTTCCATATAGGTTGAAGGATCTAACCAAATAATATTTTCAAACAAAGTACCAAATAAAATGGAGAAAACAAACATCTAGTTACTTAGAGCATCTCCAACGGGAGGTAAAATGAGTTAGTCCGCCAGCGTGTAATTACTTAACTTCTAGTTTTTTGTGGGTTCACCGTTGGAGTTGTGCCAATGTGTCATCACGGTACTGTCAGGAAGGAACGGTGCTTCATAGTAGTTAACTTTTATTAATTTATTAATAATAATAAATTTATCATTTTTTTATTAATTTATAGCAGTTAACTTCTTTTTAATTTATTAAATAATAATAATTTTGTAACCATTAGTTTTTTTAGTTAATATACTATCGTTATCCTTTTTTTTTCTTTAATTACCATTGTTAGCTCATTAATAGGAACAATTTGTTACTTATACTTTTTCTTCACAATTTTTGTTGCAGAATTTTATTAAAATTTTTATTAACGGTACTTTTTTATTTTAAGTTCAATTTTATTTTTATTTAAAATTTTTATTTTTATTTTAATTTTAAATTAAAATTAAAATAAAGTATAATAATATTAATTAAAATATTTAAATTAATATTTTAAGTTATAATAAAATTAAATACAAATTAAATATTAATATATAAATTAAAGTAATAGATTAAACCGTAAAAAATGAATGAGTTGATTTAGGGTGATGTGGCATAGTAGAACTTGAATCATGAGTTCACCGTTGGAGTAAAAAATGAGTGAATTGCTTCAAGATGATGTGGCACAATGGACTCCATCTAAAAAACCCATATTGTGTTCACCATTGGAGATGCTCTTATGACGCAACTGGTTGTTGTCATCATTCTTTTGAACTACTCTTTATGTACTTTCCTTGATCACTTATTCTTGAATATTTATTAGTTATACTATATATTACTAATGAATTCTAGAGATGTCTAGAAATGTGCATCACCTATCAACATTGAGTCAATTATGATTCTAACGAGTCGATTAGAAATGGCTTGATCTAAAATAATTCCATTTATCATTTTTCTTTATGCACAAAAAAAGTATTTCCAAATCCATAGAATCAAGATTTTCCCCCCCTCAAGAACATGATCTTTAGTTTAAAGAAGGTGAAAATGAAAGTATTTTTCTTATATGTCTATATGTTCATGGCTTAATCTTCTTAGGCATGCCTAATATACTTAATTAATTACGATCTCTAAAGAATTTGAAATAGTGAACAAGGGACTTTTGATTCATAAGAAAAACAAGGAGCATATATTGTGCTACTATACTTAATTCTTAAGAGGTTCATGCCAAGAAACACTTTAAGAAATTCTTCGACACGAAGAAACGTAAGCCCATGATTTATGAATACCCTGATTTGCTTGTAAAACAAAAATAATAGCCTTTTATGTTACATTTATACTTTAAAGTGTTTTGTTACATTTGTTATCTAAAATCAATAAGTTAACGTTCATTTTTATGAATTAAATAACTACTTTTCTATTTTAGTAAAGATCATTTTATACAAAAAAATATTATTAATTCCATTATTTATAATCATTATATTATTTTTTTAGGATGAGTGATAGCAACACACTCTGTAACACATACTCTATTTTATTGGTTTAAATATAGATCCACCAATTTATGTAGACTCCATTTAAATTTGGCAGAATCCATGTGAGTATGGACCAATAAAAGAGAGTGTGTTGAAAATATGCGTTAAGGGGTATGTTGCTAACATTATTCTATTTTTTTTTATATTTTATCATAAAATTTATTCTATTTTTTGTTATTATGAGTAATAAAATTCAGAAAAAATATATTTTGCAAACACTTTTGGTAAATCATGTATATATGTCGAATTGACGCATGGACTGTATAATTTCTCATATATATAATATATAACGAGATATGGCAATAGACATAGAAGAGATCAAATGTAATCAAAACATTAATTTTTTGGTAAAGGTTAATATGTGCCCCTAACGAGTCAAATGTAAAATTTTATCTCAAAAATAGTGTATTTTTAACTCCTACAAAATTTAAAATTTGTTTTTTTCAATTCAAAACTTTGATTTTGAAATTTATTAACAAATACTTAAAGAACACATATTAGTTACACCCTAATTATTTTATTTTGAAATAAAAAATGTTTACAAGAAGTGATATTGCGACTCATATAATTATAAACAAAAAGAAAAAGAAATTTCTAACTGATGTAACTAATCTTAGACTAACCTTTAACATCTCAAATACTATATAATTGTTTTGACTTATTTTTTAAATTGATTTTTGATATTTAACAATGTGATTTTAGTCCCCCAAAATCTCTTATAATTGATTTTAAACACATAATTTTTATATATTAAAATGCTAAAATTATATAAATTTTTTATAAATAAAAAATATATTTCACGTCAAGGATTTACTACTACAAAATATGACTTTATATATATATTTTTCTTTTACTATAGTTTGAAATGAGACGAGGGAAATAGCAACGTTGAGTTGGTTAAGGTTGTGTGGCCTTCATCCATAATGAAGAGAAGATAGATGAAATTTTGGAGTTACACTTTCTAACTTAAAAGTTGATTCTATGAAAAATAAATTAAATATGACATATCTAATATAATAATATGCTCAAATTATTCGTGCCACATACTAAATTATCTACACAAAATTTTGAATAGTGACAACTTATTCTTTTGTCAGTTTTGTCTAACTCGTTGTTTTTTTTTAAAGAAAGGAACCTGATAATTCAAATTTTGCTTAAAAGTAAAAAAGATTCTGCAGTAGAATCTCAACCACACTTATTATACTTATAGTATTTGCATGTGATCAAAAACATTAAAAAGAAAATGGAATAGTATAGATTTCTATTGGACTTCCTCCAATGAAAATTCCATTAGAGATAATTTGTTCTCCTTAAGAAGTATGACAAAAATATCAGTTGATATCTTAATTAATTTTAGATGTAATTAGAGAAATGTTTTTAGGAAGGAAACAAAAATGTTAATTTCTTAAATACTATTTTAGTAAATGGTAGGACATAATTTGTTGGTATGATGATAGAGACATGGATAGGTGATTCAATGCCTCTAATCAATTGGACCCATGGAGTGTGACAAAAAACCGACCAAATGAATCCAATTGGCTGTTAAAATATAAAGTGCATTTCTGTAAGAGTGAATTATAAAGCAGATTCATTTAACAAAAACATATTTTTGGACTATATAGTACATCAATCCTTACCCTACCACATTAACACATTAACTCAATTACAAAAATGTATATGCAACTTTTCATTGCTTTTGTCGTGACTCTACTAATTCCGGCTTTAACATCACCATTCGATTTGGAATATGTCACGCTTCAATATTCACCAAACATTTTTTTGGTCTTTTTTAATTTTTTTTAATTTTATTTTTATATTTCTAATAAAAAAATTACTTTTGTGGTGGCAAATCTTTATCGACTTCACTGATGATAGATAGTAAAATTTACGTTTAATATATCTATTGTAAAATTCTAAAGCTAAACTCAAGTTACGACAATGTAAGCGGAATGTTTAATTATTTTCATAAATTGTAATTGTTGCTTAAATTTTTGTTTTATCATTGTACGAGTATGTCAATTATAATTGAGTTAAAAAAAATTAATGAAAAAAATAAAACTTAAAATAATTATGTGAAGAATTATTATACAATTAGAACATGATATATTTTTATATAATTTTTTAATATATTAACCTTATAAATTATATCTAATTATAAATATCTTTTAACTATTTGTGACATTGTTTTTCTATGGGTTTATTTATAGCTTATTCGCTTTTTAGTGGCTACTAGTGTTTAATTGAAAAAATTTAATTTCAAATGATTCTCTCTTTGAAAGATTTGTCCTATTTTTTCCTCCAACTTGGATCTTCTATAGCAACTTCACCGTGTACTAGGTGAGAGCCATTTAGAAAAGATAATAGTTTGAAGTGAAAAGTAAATGTGAAAGGGTAGCTATTTATATTACTGGAAAGACGGTAAAAAAGGGCAAGTAAACTTATAGCAAACAATGTTAGATAATTTGAGTTATCTTTACTATCTCGTTAACATTAGTTGATAGTTAGATTGGTTCACTTAAGAGTTCTCGGTTAGTCGAGTGAAACATCAACCATAGAAAGTTACTTGTAGTGTAGACAATATTGAATGTACGATACAACAAAATTTGCTCTCATCACATTATCTTAAGTGCATGAATCTATCAATATGACGTAAAAATATTATGAATTGTGAGCAATCAAGACAATTATGGAACAATTAAGAGTTAGTCAAGAGTGAAGGAGTCGAGTCTTACTCGATCATTTCAAGTGTTATTTAATTTAAGTAAATCAAGTTTAGTTTAAAATTAATGCGAACTATTAATTTGACATAGTAGCAACCAAATTTCCTATTATGGTGAAAACACCAAGTCAAAGGGAAGTGGCGGGCAATTTTCACAACCAAGTGAACATGAGAATAACAACTAGATGCATAAACTTTGAGTAGCGGAGCATCATATATCTCTTTCAACTATTGTCCTATATAATTCTATAGTATTTGAATTTATCTAAATTATAAATACATTTTCAAAATTCTCTTTTGTTGTTAATTTTAACGATCAAAGTGACTAGCAAAAATAATAATTAAATTAGTGAATTGAGAATCCACTTAAAGATAAAAATAAATAATAAAAGACACATTTAGATTCGTTTTAATAATTTTAACATATTAAAAAATTATTATAATGACACTCACATAAACCTTTTTCATTGTCATATAATTTATTTTTTAGTGTATTAAATACTAAAAATATTTTTCTTTCAAACCTTAGTGCATGCCGGCCATTGCCACCTACTAAATGAGTCCATCCCTAATTGCAATATAAGTAAAGACAAATCCCAATCTCTGCAGACATGATAGTTGATTGACGAGGTTAAGATGCAAACTTTAATTGGCTAGGAGATATGGCTGATATAATTTATCTTAATATTTAATATATAAATATTTATTGCAGTTGTTATTTCAATTCATCAATCAAAATTTTTTATTTTTATTTGTAATTTATTTTTATATTTATTATATTTATATTTTATTTAATTAGTATTTAACTACTCTTTTGGAGTAGTTAAAAAATCAACGACTAAAAAATAAAATTATTTATACGGGGTAATCGATTGAAGTAAAAAAAATATTTATTGAGTTTATTCAGCCAATTCCACTACTAACTTTTAAATTTGCATTCAAAATCAAATATTTTTAATAAATCTACTATTATAATTATTCGATTGTGTAATTTTTTTTACATTATCACTATATATCAATTAATTTCTATTAAAATATACATGTTATTTAATTATAACTACATTTTTTTCTTTATATTGTTAAAATATTTTTGACATTATTTAATTTACATTGTTTGACTGATGTACACAAATTTTGAGATAAATGTTTTTAAATTAGGGGTTTTCCTAGAATAATTTTGTTGAAGTCAATTAGTAATACTAAGCAAAACAAGTTCAATGGGTTGGGATTGGGCAGACTTGTCAGTTGTCACCATATAACTTCCATTTGTGTAATTTTCTTTTTTGAAAGGCTTTCGGTTGTAATTTTTTTAAATGACCAAAATAAGTAGTTACTTGAATTTAGATATGGTTCTTTAAATTCTTTTACCATTAACTAAATCAGTTGAATTATTCACTTACCTTCCTCCCCTGGTGTAATTATTGTTGCTTTTGACCAAAAAGCATCTTAATGTTGTTGCTCACCATTATAACTCTTCATGCAACAATATACTTCCGTCTAAAATTCATATGTGATCACCATGATATAACCTAACAGAGAAGTATATTATTTTATACTTTGTAAAATTCTATATATATATTTTATATGTAAGTATAAATATATTAGTATTAATAATATTTCAAAGACACAGTAAAATAGTATATTTAATACAAAAATTAACATATAATATATAAAAAATTAACATTACAGAATATCAATGACTAATTATGTTTGAAATATAAGAAATAGAAATAAAAATAGAGCAAATTAATAAACATTATTATAAAAAATTAAAAACCAACCAATAATATATAAATGCAATATATTATACTAATAAAAAATAAATAAATATTAAAATTTATGTATTCTTTTTATGAATAAACAAAAATTTATGTATGTCAATTGGTTCATTTTGATTATAAATATGAAATCGATATTCAATTAAATATGTATACTTTTTACAAAATAATAAGAAAAGAAAAAAATTCAATTTTATGCAAGTTTTAGACTTTTTAAATCGGATATGAACATAACCCCTATTCATTTGCCATTGTGTTTGTTTGGTAATTATTATAGTAAAGTTGGATTTCGTATTCTCCAATTAATCCTATACTCTCCATTAAAAAAAAATTAAGTTTAAAATGCTTAAAATTTCCTTAAATAAATGTGAAAATATAAAACTGTTATCATACCCCCATAATTTGTATTTTTTGAAAAAGTAGGTTTTGCTCAAAAAATTTCTTCATCGGAAATTTCATTTTCAATACATTTTCAAATTTTCGGTAGACATTTTTAATAATAGAAATTTTATTTTTGAAATTTCTGAGAGTTTCATCCAGAAATGTGAAATTTTAGGTAGTTTGTTTTCAATATCGAAAATTTCAAATTTTCGCGTAAAACTTCCGAAAGTTTCAAAAATGAAATTTTCGGTATTGATACATAACTATCAAAAATTTAATTTCTAATTGAATTTTCCATGTTTTTTTTTTCAGTGAGGACCAGAGCGAGTAATGATAACACCTACTCGATTTTGTCGGTCAATCTCTCTTGGCCATGATATGACAACTTCTCGTAATTCAAAAATTTGATCAGTTGTAAATATTCAGTCAAATATATACATAATTATTGTGTTTTTTATATCCCTATTTGAAAAAAAGAAAGATAAAAAATTCAAAAAAAAAAAAAATACATACCAAATTTTTGAAATTTCTAGTTGAGTAAAAGTAACTATTCGAAATTTTAAAAATTTGAAATTTTTGGTATTATAAAATTATCTACCAAAACTTTCAAGTCACAATTTTCTAGTAGTATAAATAATGTAGCAGAAATTTGCTCGCGAAATTTCTGGTAAACAAATTGGAAAATTGGAAATTTTAAAAATGAATTTTCTGTTAGTTATTAATTGTGTAGTAGATTTTTAAGCAGAAAATTTTACTTATTAAATTTTTAGACGAAAAATTTTATTTATTGAATATTTAATTGTGAGGATCATATTTAAATTTTTTTTTTTTTTTACCATTTACCAATTAAAAATTAAAGGAATAATTTTGAACTTTTAACCTTTTAAAAAGTATAAGTCCAATTGAGGTACGAAATCTAACTTTATCAATCCAAATATATTATGGATCCACCATAAAAGTCCAATACAAATAAAGCATGGGTTTTTGTACCACGCACCCCCCAATTTTACCTGCCAACCCACAATCATATGTAAAAGACCATTTTACCCTCAATTTCATCTATAAAACCCAAAAAAAAATTTACTTTCCTTTTTCACTCAATTCATTCGAAAGTTTGTAATATCCGAATTTGATCCTACCCACCACTCGAACATTTGAAATTTTCGAATCTCAAAAGTAAGTAAACATTTGAATATTTCAAATATTCGAAATGCATGAAACCAGAAAACTTTCGAAATTTTGTATCATCTTGAAAGATTCAAAATGGAAGTCTCGAATATTTGAAAGCTTAGAAACACAGAAACTTTCGTAAGTTTCATGGAATTAGAAAGTTTCGAAATAGTGTTGCTCGAAGAAATGAAACTTTCAAAATAGAGGTCGAAAATATGAAAAATTCGAAAGTCATTTAGAAAGTTTCGAAATGTATCAAAGTTTTGAAATGTGTTGTTGTTTCCTTTTGTTACATTATTTTTTAATTTTTTTTTATATTTATATATTGATATGTTGTAGTGCCTAGGATGAGATGTGTGTTTGGCCAAATTATTCGCAACATTATAGGTGGTGATAGAGGTGATGGTGCAGAGTGAATTCCACCAACAACATCAAATAGACGACAAAACAAAGCAAATCGTCCAATTAGGTAGCGTCGTCGAAGACAAGACATCCATGATAATATTGTCGAGTCTACTACGCATGCACATATGGAGGAGGATGCCCCTGAGCCTCAGATGGAGGAGGATGTCCCTGAGTTTCAGATGGAGGAGGATGTCCCTGAGCCTCAGTTGGAGGAGGATGTCCCTAAGCCTCAGATGGAACATTCTGATGATGCTGCTGCACATGCTGGATTTCCCGGAGGACCGATGATGACACATGTGTTGACACAGTATGAGCACCACATGGCTCAAAGGCTATGGAAAGGAGAGGTATATTTCAATTTATTTAATTTAAGTTTATTTAATTAAGTGTTTATTTAAATTTATTTATTCAATTATTTATTTAGATATATTTAATTAATTGTTTATTTAAATTTATATATTCAATTATTAAATTAAGTTTATGTAATTAATTGTTTAGTTAAATTTAATTAATCAATTTAAGTTTATGTAATTAATTGTTTATTTAAATTTATTTATTCAATTATTTATTTAAATATATTTAATCAATTGTTTGTTTAAATTTATTTATTCAATTATTTATTTAAGTTTATTTAATTTATTTTTTATTTAAATTTATTTATTCAATTATTTATTTAAGTTTATTTAATTAATTGTTTATTTAAATTTATTTATTCAATTTATTTAATTTAAGTTTATGCAATTAATTTTTTATTAAAATTAATTTATTCAATTTATTTAATTTAAGTGTATGTAATTAATTGTTTATTTAAATTTATTTATTCAATTATTTATTTAAATATATTTAATTAATTTTTTATTTAAATTTATTTATTTATTTAATTGTTTGATTAAATTTATTTATTTAATTTATTTAATTTAAGTTTATGTAATTAATTGTTTATTTAAATTTATTTATTCAATTATTTATTTAAATATATTTAATTAATTGTTTATTTATATTTATTTATTCAATTATTAATTTAAGTTTATGTAATTAATTGTTTAGTTAAATTTATTTATTCAATTTATTTAATTTATGTTTATTTAAATTTATTTATTCAATTATTTATTTAAGTATATTTAATTAATTAATTATTGTGTAATTACTCGCAGGATCGTGGATTGTTAAAAGTTATTACTCATGGGTTGAAGTTGAAGAAGTTTACCGAAGTTCCTGTGCCAGATCGTGTAGAGCATTGGATTCGGGAATCTAGGCTGCTACATTTGCCTTCGGCCTACCTCACTATGGTTGATGCTGGTCTGATCTCCGCATTTATTGAAAGATGGCATAGGGAGACCAGCTCATTTCATTTGCCAGTTGGAGATATGACTATTACTTTAGACGACGTCGCAACTCTCCTTCACATCTCACCCATGGTAAATTTTTTAATGCACCTGTGAATATAAATACTAATAATGCTGCAAGAGCTGCACATGAGTACTTAGGTGCAACATGAGAGTAATCTCTAGCTGAGATTAATTTTAATAAATGTGCCGAATATAGATTACAATGGTTGCGTGATTTATATAGTCGTCTCATTCAAACTAAACAGTTTGAGTGTGCGGCTAGAACGTATCTATTGCATTTAGTTGACAACACTATTTTTGTCGATAAAACACATACGTGTGTGGAGGCGAAATACATCAGTTTATTTATTGATTTAGATCGTTGTCGAGATTGGGCTGTCCACGACACTTGACAACATTTCGTGGGCTACTGCGGCATTGGTTTTCCTTTATGACAACATGGGAGATGGGGCTGTCCACGACACTTGACAGTTGGGAGGTTACATGACCCTCTTACACGTATATTCATTTATTTAATTATTTTATTTATTAAGTTGTATTATTTTACTTATTTATTTAAATTAAGTATGTATTTTACTTATTATTTATTATGTTACTTATGTTGCAGTGCTGGATTTACAAACACTTCCCTAAGATCTATAAGCGGAGCGATAGATGTGCGGTTACTGCACATCTTCCAAGAGCATGTAGGTGGACTGCAAAACATGCTGTTGAAGGTTGATTACTGACCTATCGTCAGAGACTTGATGCTTTGATGTTTAGGATGTAGTGTTTACACCATATGATGATGATTGAGCTAATCATCTGTTTGAATCCATTTCGATGTTCTCTGGTTATCTTCGATGTGGTGTGGCAGACTACTATGAAATCATTTGTATTGGTGTTTCGAAGGCTATATCATGTTGCAAGTTTTCCTGGAGAGGTCACTCCAGACTATTATGCATGGTACATGAGTGTTTCAGATCCTCTGATCATCCCTTAGTCTATTGCACATGTGGGTACATCATCTGTTGCACATGCGGGTACATCCTCTGATCATCCATCATCTGATACACATGCGGGTACATCCTCTGATCATCCATCATCTGATGCACATGCGGGTACATCATCTGCTGCACATGCTGGTACATCATTTTCTGACCAAGATCCTAGAGCAGCTGAGCTTGTACTTAGAGCCATTAATTTGGTAGCTCCGTTTAGTGATATTCATGAGATTTTAAGTGAGTTAAGTCTTTTGTACGATGGTTAGTGATTTAAGATATTTTGTGTTATGTGTTAAGTAATGTAATTTGAGATATTTTGTGATTATGTGTTATGTGTTATGCTTAGTGATTTGAGATATTTTGTGTTATGTGTTATGTTAATCCACATTTATTTTAAGTTAATTCATAATAAAAGATATTGAAAATGATAAAACAAGATATTATAATAATCCATGATAAATGATATACAAGATATTCTAATATTCATTTAATGAAATACAAGATGATCTGATAAATGATGGATCAATGTGTTCCCAATGCTTCATATGTGCTGCATAAGCTACTTCCTAGGTCTTTTCAGTGTCACTACAAAAGTCTTTCCATTTTTGTGACGTAGGTGGCAAAGGACAATCATACTTCAATTTGATCTGAATAAAAAAAGGTTAAAAATTAATTTATCTGAATAATAAATTTTTTTACATTAATTTGATAAACAACACTAAGCATTAATTTTACGTGTACCCAATGATTTTTGTTAACAAATCCAATTGCTAGTAAAGAGTGAACAGAAGTCTCTTTCGATGGTGATTTGTTTAGCGGGAAAAATGTATATAAGTAGGAAATTGTGTCTTAAATGATTGTCTTGCAGAATGCTGAGACGATTGAGATGGTTGCCTTGCAGAACGTTGAGATGATTGAGATGGTTGCCTTGCAGAACGTTGAGATGATTGAGATGGTTGCCTTGCCTTTGCAGATTCTTAAGAGGCATCAACATACTCACTTTCTCTGGTGGTGCAAGTATTGATGTGGTATGTGGAAATACAACTTCACGCACCTTTGCCCTGAATATCCTTTAACTTATAATATCTTGTTTATTCATTTACGCTTTCATTGCTTCCAACTCTTATAATATCTTGTTCTAATTGTGCAACCACATTCCGTTTTGTCAGTACTACAATCTTCACCATTTGCAACTGTTTGTCAATTTTTTTCATACATTTTCTTGATACACAATGATGTAGACTTTGAAAAATTGTAAATTATACCCGTGCTCAACGTCCTTGATGGTTTTCTGAAAAGAAGATTGAATGATACATATTTGGTTCTTCAACACCATATTCACAGCATCCCAACTTTTACACAAATCACCAAAACTAGTTTGAAGCATGTTTTTCAATCTCCAATGAGCAGACTCAACTCTACAAATAAATTAAATAACACAAATTAAAACAAATCACAAAAACTAGTAAATCATGTTTTCTAAAAGGCTAAATACCACCTATAGACCCTTAACTTAATTTCCGTTAACGTTTTAGTCATTTATCTTTTTTTTTTTTTGCGATTTGGTCCTTTATTTTAATTTTAAGTGACAATTTGATCTTTTATATTTTAAAATGTAACAATGTTATCCTTATTTTTAGCAAAATTTCAAAAAATTCATCAAAAATTTCACACAAAACCCATAAAATTAATTGTCATCCTCAATATAATGCAATTTCATCAAATTTATAACTTAAATATTTAAATAAACTCATATTTTCATCTCTAACAACATCAAATAAAGAATGACAAATATGAGTTTATTTTAAGTTTTGAGCTACAAATTTGATAAAGTTTAATTTATATTAAAGAATATAACTAAATTTATGAGTTTTGTTTGAAACTTTTGATGAATTTTTTAGTTTTTTTTTTTTAAAAAGGATAACTTTGTTAATATTTTAAAACATAAAAGATTAAATTGTCACTTAAAATTAAAATAAAAGACTAAATCGGAAGAAAAAAAAAGATAAAGGACTAAAACGTTAACTGAAATTAAGTTGAGGGACTATAAGTGGTATTTACCCTTTCTAAAACAACACAAATCATATTTTTTAATTACCTGTTAGATGTTGTGTTCCTCAAATGCATCACTCTATTGGTCCAAACCTTGACAAACCTTTCTTTGTAAGGTGTTTAACCATGAATCTTCACATAATCAACAAAAAGAATAATATCGGCACACAATAGCTCAAAGTGTTGCAAGTGATGATCATACTGCTCCACACTAGTCGAATATACAATCTTTTTCCATAAATCCATTACTTCTTCTTGTCTATCCTTTTTCACATATTGTTTGCATTTTTCCCCAACATTTTTTTCAATATGAAAACGACATAGCAAATGTATTGAAGTAGGAAACACAACACTAATCGCATTCATCATGGCAAGATCTCTATCAGTCACAATAACTTTAGAAATCAAAGACTCAGATTTGAACAACTTTCGTACCTTTTCAAATGCCCAGATGAAGCTATCTTGTCGCTCTTGTTCCAAATAAGCAAACCCAACTGAAAATGTCAAACTAGTAGATGTGACACCGACAATTTCAAAATTTGGTAACCGATATCTATTTGTTTTGTATGTGCTATCACATATCAAAACAAAATGAAATGTGTTTAACAACTTTATACAATCAGGATGCATCCAAAAAATATCTCTCAAAATATCCGAATTTTCCCGTCTTCTTGTCCAATGCACATAATTTTCTTGTTGTATTAACTTCAATAGATGCTGCATTTTTGTGTACGAACCTCTCAATGATGATCGCTAGAATGAATCTGGGTGCAAGCTTATACTTTGTCATGTCATTGACAAATTTCCTCTCTTCTTCATTTAAACGCCCCAAATAAGAATGACCGGTTAGAATATCAAGTAAATCATGATTGTGTGTCCCACAACGAACACTAATTTTTCATCCTTCACTAACACTTACTGGTATACATCTGAGAGTAAATGGGCAGTATTCCTTATGAGAGCAAGTTAATGATGATTTTGATTCTGATTTATATCTTCCACCTTTTTTGCATCCCAAAATCAATTTGTCTTTTCTTCCCCTAATTCCGATTGCTTTATCTGATCGAATGGTAACAATTAAAATTTCATTTTATCTTCCAATGGTTTTTGCCCATTTAAATACATCTTCTCGAGAGGAAAATACCTACAAAATACGTTTCAAATAAAACATTAACTATATCGCTATAATAAAAATTTAATCGGTGATGAATCATCAATAGTAATAATAATACTTGATTAGTGATGAATTTTTCTGTAGAGTCTATAACATTTTTTGAAGCAGAAACATCAACTCTACTCATACCTAATTTCAAAAATAGTAAAAAAATTTAATTAAAAATAATATTCTAATTTTTTTTTCAAAACATTTTTTTATAACATAAATTTAAAATTTAAAAAAAAATCAAAATTTTTCGAAACTTTGGATTTTTTGGAAATCTTCAAAATGAAAGTATTCGAAAGTTTGAAAGGTTCGACTATATATATTTCGAAATTTTCATTAAAGGCCAAAGTTTCGAAGCTTATTTTCAATTTGAAAGTTTAAAATTCATAAAAATATTCGAATTTTGTACATTTCGAACGTTTGGTGTTTATCCAAATTTTCAAAAATTTGTATTTGTTTCAAAAACATTTCGAAGGTTTTAAATTTCCAAAAGTTTCGAATAACTTGAATGTTATTTTGAAACTTTAAAATTTCCGAAGCATAAATTTTTTTTCATAATTTTCGAATGTAGGGTGTGAAATTGGAATGATAATTTTTTATGCTTTTATACAAGTTTATAGAAGGATAAAATAGTCTTTAAAAAAAATTAGAGAGTAGCAGATAAAATTGGGGGTGCGTGGTACAAAACCCATAAAGCATACATGTCCAATATGAGGTCCAACTAGATAAAGATCCGACATCGCATCTCATTGTTTCTCACAAACTTTGATGAAATATGTTGCGCATGATTTATATTAACGTAAGATCATCGGTCTTTTTTGGAGAAAAAAAGCCTTTTGGATTCGAAATTGTCCGATGATTTGGAAGGAGGTGATTCCTTAAATATTCCTTTATATCCCTTGGTAATATGTAATCACACAAACATCAACATTACTTGTTGATTAAAAAAACAACATTAACATCCACTTCCTAAGTTATCGCTAAAAAACAACAACCCATACTGCCTCTCGTTAAAAAAATACAGATATTGCCTCAACAACTATCTTAATACCTTCATCGCCACTCGAATTTTCCTTGTGAAATAATAATAATAATAATAATAATAATAATAATCTAAGAATATTTAAATTACTAGTAAAAAAAGAGTATTTATTATCAATAATATATTTAATTAGAACATCAAATATATTTTTTAAATGAAAGAAAACAAAATGGTATCTTGTTCCCCTACATGTAAAAATTGTATTAATACATGGCAACACAATTGATAAATAGTACTCCATCAGTTCTAGAATAATTGAGTCATTAATTCATTTAGAATATTTTAGAACTGATGTACACAATTATGAAAGTTTTAGGTGTTACTTGGTCCTCCATCCAATCTTATGGATTTTAAATCATCAACTTAAAAACCAACCATCTTAGGGTCCCCAATAAAATCTCGAATAATCCCTCCGACATATCAAAATATTTCTACTCTCCTAGTAATTACCCTCCTTTAATAGACACTTAAAGCTTACATTGCTACAATCTCTAAGTATTCTTGTACTCTATACTTCCAATGCCACTTAGTAGTAACATGCGATTCAATACATCAAGGCTTAACTCCTTGTTTTTATCCAGACATCACCCAATATTCACTCTTATGCATCTATAGTTTCATCTAAAATTATTATCCATACTTACCATCTCCTAAACCACACAAAGATTTGTCAGTTACCAAAGAAATATATAGTCTCATTCCTATAATCGTCATGAGATTCATACTTAACAATCTAAGTCGCGAATCTAGTTTAACTCGAATGCTCGACCTTACCCCTCAAGGTATCCACTATTCCTCAAAGCATATTTTATCTAACCAAGGTAGTATTTACCCCTAATGTGAAGCGCCCCTTAACTTCAATCAAGCCTCTTTTGTTGGCACCTAAGCATCAAATGCTATTCCAAATGGAATCCCTATCTTCTCAATAATTCCATGGTGTTCACACATCTTTGACGGCTATTAAACTTCATCTAGTCTCATCCTGAGATCTACCAAGAGGACATCTAATACTCTTCTTAAAAAGCTCTCCACTTAGATCCTTACATGAAATCACATGTCTGTCTAACGTTAATCCATCCATACTCATCATCTTCGAGTTACCACCAAAAACATAGCCTCGATGTCCTTGGAACCACTTCACAAATCCCATGTCGTCATGTCCTTGGAACCACTTCACAAATCCCATGGCTCTGATCCACACCAATATGGATCGAGGAGACTTATAACTACTTGCACACATTGATGATTCAAAATTGTTACATCTAAATCAAGACCCGCTAGGTTGAAAATCCAAAACGACGACTTAGGCAAAAATTAGGGTGCAAAATCATAATAATAATAAATAAATAAATACATAAATAAATAACCGCTAGGTTGAAAACCTAGAAAGGCGACCTAAGCAAAAATTAGGGTACAAAAAATGAATAAAAACTCACTTGGTTGAAAACCTGAGAGGGCGACCTTGGCAAAACTGAAGGTGCAAAAATTAATGAAAACTTGGTAAGTTGAACACCTAAAAGGGCGACCTAGGAAAAAGTTAGAAAAAAAAGCCCGTTAGGTTGAAAACCCGAAAGGGAAATCTAAGAAAAAGTTAGGGCCATAAAAAAAATATAGAATGAAAGATGATCATCAGTTTGACAATCTAAAAGAGGATGACCAAAGAATATAACTTACATACACACATCAAAGTCGAAGTTGGACATATTTCAAAAGGATGTGAATATAGATTAGAGTAAATCATATCTTCCAAAGTAGGTAAGACATGATTGAATTGTGGCATGAGTTATAACCACACTTCTTTTATGAAAAACTACTAACAAATTGGGTCATTTACCTATATGAGATCACCTTATCTTATTTTCTTTCTATGTATCCTTTTTTTATATCATAGATTTTCTAATTAAATATCATTGTGTGAACCTTCCTTCACTACTTTCTTGTGTTATAAATCTTTTTTGTCAAAATGTATTTTTATGATAATCATATGTTGGGGCACAAAACATGAGAATGTCAAGAGGTCAAAACTAGTATGATGTATTTATATGTAAGGCAGTTGCGACTAAAGATCAAGTTCATGATGTAAGAAAAACGTCTCTTTAAAGATCAAAAGGACAATCATCCCCATTTATTTGAAGTGGTGCATATTTTTCATCCATGAATCAAGGATCATGTTTGTAAAGAGGTGAAAGAAATAAAAAAAATGAAAAAAGTTGATTGAAAAAAATTATAAAAAAAAAAGATGAAAATGAAGGAAAATGTTCATTCATTAAATGCATTCATGACATTTCAAATTTAGTGGTTAAATTTAAAATTAAGATACTAATCAACACCCTATTATTCAAGAGACGGGACATTGACCCGCATCCTCTGATTTAAGAGTAGAGACAATTGGCCCTCATCCTCTTATTTAAGAGCTGGGATCACTGGTCTTCAACCTTTGATTTAAGATCTAGGTCACCCCCACATCTTGAAGCTGAGAAAACGATCCACGTCTTGAACCCGAGAAAACGACTCACACCCAAAGCCGAGAAAACGACTTGCATGTTGAAGTTGGGAAAACGACTTGCACCTGAAGTCGGGAAGACGACTCGCGTCTTGAAACCAGGAAAACGACTCCCACCCGAAGCCGAGAAAACGACACACATGTTGAAATTGGTATAACGACTCGGACCCAAAGCCAAGAAAATGACCCGCATGTTGAAGCTGGGAAAACGACTCGCACCCGAAGCCGAGAAAACGACCTGCATGTCGAAGTCGGGAAAACGACTCTCACTCGAAGCTGAGAAAACGACCTGTGTAACACCCCGACTTTCAAAGCTAGGGTGTATCTTTTTTTCAAAACAAATTAAAATAAAACAGAGAAATAAATAAGGTAACACCTTTGGATAAATATTTACATATCAAAATGTGGTACATGTAATCCCATTGAAAATAACATGTCATGCTGACAATATTAGTATAGGTACAGTCTTCCAGTTTAAAATAAACACAATACAAAAGAAAGACATATGTTCCCTCTATGTCAACCTAATCTGATGATTCTACAAAACAAACTAAACACCCTGAGTGATCTCCACGCGCCTCGTAAGATCCTCCTAACATAGCTCCAGTCAGGCATTCCCATCTACATCCCTATCCGCAGGGTACGAACCTGTAGGATCGTCCTGTCTCTCATCTGAGGGCAAAGCACAGATTTCCACAATAGTTGTAAAGGGTCACCAACCGAAATTAACAGTTAACACATAACATTTAAGTTTTAAATGCACAAATAACCTTTCAACTTAGCATGCACCTTAAAAGGGTTTTCCATATGCTAAAAGTTCATATAATGCTTGCCAAATAAAAATGAAGTCAAAATAAGTCTTAAATCAATCAAGTAATAAACAACTGGCCAATCTATTGATGAACCAATTGAGCAATCGATCATCTAACTCAAAATAAGAATTTCTACTAAGCCAATTGATTGGGAAATCGATTTGGATGAAGGGTTTTAGTGAAAACTGAACTCTGGGCTTAAATCAATCGAATGGGAAATCGATTGAATGAAAAAACTGAGCCCCTGTGTTAAAGCCAATCGATTGGGAAATCGATTTCCTGAGGGTTTTTTGTGAAAACTGTACTCTGGGCTTAATTCAATCGATTGGGAAATTGATTGAATGAATGACTGAACCATTGTATTAAAGCCAAATCGATTTCCAAATCGATTTGGTCAAAATGGCTTAGCTCCTGTAATGAATCCAATCGATTGCCAAATCGATTTGAGGAATAACTTTTAATAGAATCGATGTGGGAATCGATTTCCCTGCATGTTTTTCTTAAAACTACATAAACTAACTCAATCATATTCACACACAACTCCAAAACATAACACTTAGCAATTTCCACACAATCACCACGACAACTTGAGTTTTGAAATAGTTTTACCATCAATTACACTTACACACGATTTGTTCCAAAACATAACACTTAGTAAAATCATCACAATCACAATGACATCTCAAGTTCAAACACTCAATCATACACTTGAATCAAACACGACTCGTGTGTCAAGCACCCTAATGCAATGAGTATATGCCAAAATGCATGGACTCGGAATTCCAAACCAAAACCCTCATTGAAGGGCCGTAAATCATAATTGTACCGCCTATCGCAGGCCAAAGTACCAATTACCGAGGTGCCACCTATCACGGGTCAGCACGATTTACTAAAAAGCGTAAATCATAAACGTACCACCTATCACAGGTCAGTACTGTTTACCGAGGTGCGACCTATCATGGGTCAGCACGATTTACCAAAAGAAAAAGCGTAAATCATAAACGTACCGCCTATCACAGGCCAAAGTACTATTTATCGAGGTGCCACCTATCACGGGTCAGCACAATTTACCAAAAACGTAAATCATAAACGTACTACCTATCACGGGTCAGTACCGTTTACTGAGGTGCCACCTATCACGGGTCAGCATGATTTACCAAAATGAAATGCATGAGCATATACTGACTCTATCCACAACAATCATTAAGCTAATGCAGTTATTCAAAGATTCCCCATTTTTAATACTCATTTAACTTTAACGATTTTAACAACAAACATTAAGTAAACGCATACATTAAGAGATTCCCCATTCTTAATACTCGTTTAACTCTAATGGTTTTCACGACAACATTAAGTAAACGCAGACATTAAGAGATTCCCCATTCTTAATACTCGTTTAACTCTTATGGTTTTCACGACAACATTAAGTAAACGCAGACATTAAGAGATTCCCCATTCTTAATGCTCGTTTAACTCTGATGGTTTTCAAATTCCACACAGAACATACTCAAACATATTCACAAATTCAATCCACAATTTGCACCAAAACACAACAATTCATTTCTCCACAAAATCCAATCATACACATATCATCACAACATACCACTCAAACACATCAAAATATCTTTGACTCAAAATCATACATAAATGAGTTAAATTCATTTTCCACGAAGCATTCATCAATATCACCAAAACCTAACTCTAAGATTTTACCCATAAAGCCTTAGATTCATTTTCCCCCCAAATCAACACTCTAACCCTAACAAAATTCTTTTCCACACAACCACAGATAAGTCCCTAAATGCAAACTAAAAAGTGGAAGGAGCCCTTACCTTCACGTTAGCTTTAACGTGCGATTACGGTACCGCGAGTAAATCCGATAAAATCCCCGCTCGCAACGTCGCTTCCAAAGTTGGTTCCCTAGAACCGTAGCGTGGTAGTGAGCAACTTTCCCTTCTATCTCTTTACGAAACGAAGCTTAGATCTAGATGAAACAGGGAGGTTTGTGTTTGACGGTTTTGAAATCCCTAACACCGTTTTTCTTCGTTTTTGAAACAACGAGGAAGTATGAAGTTGAGAAATCATTGTCCTATCACCCTCCCAGCCTTGGGTTTCTATTCTTGAACAAAAAGGAAGCAAAGAAAACGAAAATGGAAGAAGGATGAAAATGGTGGTGCGCGAGGCAAAGGAAGAAGAAGGAGTTTTGTTTTCTTTCCTTTCTATTTCTCTTCTTTCTTTTTCCTTCTTTCCTTTCTATTTTTCTTTTCTTTTCCCTCCACACAAACATATATATATATATATATATATATATATTAATTACTTTTAACAAATCTCTCCAAATCTCGATATTTCTTAAAATTACCAGTTCACCCATAACGCATTAAATTCTTCGTACAGGATTTACCGTAGTTAATTTATTTTATTTATCGACGAGTAATTTTAATCGGCCATCAAAATATCTTTTTGGTCATATAAACTCCAAAATATTAATAACTTTGGTTAAAAAACCTCCGAGTTCAATACTAGAAATACACTAAAATCATAAAGTATACTTTACAATTATGGGTCTTACATTACTACCCCCCCTAAAATTAGTTTCGTCGTGGAAACTATGCGTCGATAAATAACTTTGGGTGTTGTTCTCTCATCTTGCTCTCCAGTTCCCAAGTCGCATCTCCAGTAATTGGGTTCCAAATCACCTTGACCAACGAAACATCCTTGGTCCTCAATCGCTTAATCTTCTTGTCGTCAATTCTCACAGGTGGTACTTCGAATGACATGTTATCCTTCAGTTGAATCGTGTCTGGTTCAATTATATGAGATGGATCTGCAAGATATTTCCTCAACTGTGACACATGAAACACTTCATGAATATTGGACAGTATCAGAGGCAATGCAATCCGATAAGCAACAGGGCCAATTCGTGCAGAAATCTGATATGGTCCAATGAATTTCGGAGTCAACTTCTTCGATTTGAAGGCTCTACCTACTCCAGTAGTAGATGTGACTCTTAGAAATACATGGTCACCCTGTTCGAATTCTAAAAGTCTGCGGCACTTGTCCGCGTAACTCTTCTGACGATCTTGTGAAGTCTTCATTTTCTCCTTGATCTTCCTTACCTTAGCCGTGGTCTGTTGTACCATCTCTGGTCCGACAATCATATTTTCACCGTCCTTATACCAACACAAAGGCGTTTGACACTTGCGCCCATATAAAGCCTCATATGGTGCCATTCCAATACTTGCGTGGAAACTATTGTTGTAGGTGAACTCAATCAACGGAAGTACATCATCCCAACTTCCTCTATCATCTAATACACATGCTCTCAAAAGATCTTCCAGGGACTGATTTGTCCTTTCAGTCTGTCCGTCCGTTTGTGGATGGTAAGCTGAACTCAATCGTAGTTTCGTTCCCAACGCTTTGTGCAATGCTCCCCAAAAATGTGATGTGAACTTCGGATCATGGTCTGATACAATACTCGATGGTACCCGGTGTAACCTCACAATTTCAGCAATGTAGATCTCTGTTAGGTGATCTATCTTATAGGTGCTCTTTACTGGCAAAAAGTGTGCAGATTTAGTCAGTCGATCAACTATCACCCATATAGAATAATTCTTTCTCCTTGTTTTAGATAAAATCCAGTTATGAAATCCATGGAAATGTTGTCCCACTTCCATTCGGGTATATCTAAAGGTTGCAACATCCTAGCAGGTCGTTGATGTTCCACCTTCGCTTTCTGACAAGTTAGACAAGTCGATACATACTCCGCTACATGTCTCTTCATTCTTGGACACCAATAATTCTGCCTCAAATCATGATACATCTTTGTTTCTCAAAGATGAATACTCAACTTACTCTTATGAGCCTCTTCTAAAATCGATTTCCTCATATATGTAATTTCTGGTACACAAATCCTACCATTACATCGCAAAATATTATCTGATCCAATCTTAAACTCAGTTGTCTTCCCTTGCACTATTAGGTTCCTCTTCTCTTGGATTAAGACGTCATCTTGAGAATTTGCAATGTCTTCAAGTAGTCCGTTCGAAATCTTAATCATTCTGAATTTCAAAATTCCCGGTGCAAACTCTACGTTCAAGTGTAGGTCTCTAAAAGCTTCCCACAACTCTTGTTGCCTAGCCATAATTGTTGAAGACACCGATACACTTCTTCTACTTAACGCATCAGCCACTACATTGGCCTTCCCAGGGTGGTACTGCAGTGTGAAATCAAAATCCTTAAGAGTCTCTATCCGTCGTCTCTGACGCATGTTCAATTCCTTCTGATCAAACAAATATTTCAAACTTTTATGGTCACTGAACACTGCGAACGTGCATCCATATAAATAGTGCCTTCAGATCTTCAATGCAAAAACAACCGCAGCAAGCTCCAAATCATGAGTAGGATAGTTTCTCTCATGGATCTTCAATTTCCTTGAGGCATAAGCCACAACTTTCTTGTGTTGCATTAGAATACATCCTAACCCTTGGTGAGATGCATCACAATAAACTTCATAGGGTTTATCTGATTGCGGTAACAACAATACTGGTGAGGTCGTCAATTTTCTCTTTAGTAATTGAAAATTTTCCTCACATTTTCCGTCCATGCGAACGGTTGATCTTTTCTGGTGAGTTGTGTCAATGGAGTCACAATCTTGGCAAAACCTTCAATAAACCTCCTATAGTACCTTGCTAGTCCTACGAAACTTCGTATGTCAGTGACAGTCTGAGGCTGTTTCCAAGCAAGAACTGCCTCAATCTTAGTCGGATCTACAGCGATTCCTTCCTTGGTTATCACATGTCCTAAGAAATTCACTTTCTCTAGCTAAAATTCACACTTTGACAGATTGGCAAACAATTGCTTCTCACGTAAAATCTCAAGAACTTGACGTAAATGTTCTCCATGCTCCTATTTAGTTCTTGAATAAATTAATATATCATCAATAAACACCACAAAAAATTTATCAAGGAATAAATAAAAGATTCTACTCATGTAGTCCATGAAAATTGTTGGTGCATTGGTAACTCCAAACGGCATTACCAGATATTCATAATGTCCATAATGGGTTCTGAAAGCAGTTTTCTGAATATCTCCTTCCCTTACTCGAATATGATGGTAACCCGACTTCAAGTCAATCTTCGAGAATATCGCGACCCCTCTCAATTGATCCATTAAATCATCAATGTGTGGCAAAGGATAACGATTCTTAATAGTTTCCTTATTAAGTTGTCTATAATCCACACATAAACGCGAGCTTCCGTCCTTCTTCTTAACTAGTAAAACTGGAGCTCCCCATGGCGATACACTTGGTCTAATAAATTTCTTCTTCAAAAAATCTTCAATTTGGCCTTTGAGCTCATTTAATTCCAATGGCGACATTCGATACGGTGCCATTGAAATAGGTCCAATTCCTGGGTGCAAATCAATAAAAATTTCCACTTCTCTTACCGGTGGCAATCCTGGGATTTCCGTTGGAAATACATACCGGTACTCATTGACGAGCATCACATCTTCCATATCCACATTTATCTTTGCCTCCAAATTAGCCAGAGACAGAAACTCATGAGTTCCTCTCTTAGCGACACTCGGAGTCTGTTGGCGGCTAGATACTTAACTACTCCTGGTTCGGGGAAAAGAACCAATTTACGAGCACAATCCAAGATCACATAATGGTAAGACATCCAATCCATACCGAGAATGACCTCGAAAGATTGTAGAGGTAAACAAATCAAATTAACCAAGAAATCCCTATTCTGAATATATATTTGACAATGCAAGCATGCAGAATTTACTGTCAAAGTCTTAGCAGGTGCGGAAACAACCAAATCAAAAGGCAAAGCAGACACAGATAACTTCAAACGATTTACACAATCCATAGCAATGAAGGAATGGGTCGCCCCCGAATCAAAAAGTGCAGTTAGAGTGTTACCTGCAATCTCACAGTCACGTTGAATCAGATTGCCAGATGGGTTCCCATCTTTAGCACTCACACAATAAATGCGTCCTCTAGCAGTAGGACGAGTAGCCCTAGCTACATTCACAACTGGTTCCACCTTTGGAGCCGTGCAGTCCCTGGCCAGGTGCCCTGGCTTCCGACAATTGTAACAGGTGAGAACACTAAAGGTACAAGCACTAGCATAATGTCCCTTTTCCCCACATCGGAAACATCGAAGCACTTGTCCCAATTGTCTTCCAAAATTCTGGTTCCCTGGGCGATTCTGCCCACCGTTGTTATTTTGTGGTCGATTATAAGGTTTAGCAATATGTTTCCCCTTGCTGTTATGATAATTCACCCGACTAGGCCCTCCTGCACTAAAATTCCCTCCTCGGCTAGCCCTCTTATTCTTCATATCCTCAACTTCCCTACTTTTTTCCACAAGAACTTGGAAACGTGGAATTCCCAAGGGTAAGACAGAGTCTTGAATCTCATACTTTAGGCCGTCTTGGAAACGATGACACATGAACGGTTCATCAATCTCTTCACGGAAAAATCGGAAATGCCTTGATAGTGATTCGAACTTAGCAGCATATTCGCCCACGATCATGTTTCCCCGATGTAGATTCAGGAAATCATTACCCAGTTTAGTCCTGGTACTCATCGGGAAGTATTTGTCCAAAAACTTCCTTTTGAATGATTCTCAATTCACCTCCTCGTGAGCTGATCTCATCAACAACCTTGCACTTCTCCACCAGTACTCAGCATCCCCTAACAGCATATAAGTGGCATAGTTGACCTTCACTCCCGCCTGACAGTTAATCATTTCGAAGATCTTCTCCACTTCTTGGATCCATTGATCCGCTTTCTCTGAATTTTCATCCCCCTTAAACTTGGGAGGATTGTAACGACGAAAATCTTCTAATCCTCTTAACTCTGCAGCACGGATCTCTCTTTCCCTCTTTTCAAGATCACGTTGAGTCTTGGCAACAGTCTGTGCAGCAACAGAAGCGACCATGTTATTCATAGCCTCCGCCATTCGATCATCCCTATTAGCATTGGCTCTCGGAACGTCATTCCTTCTTGGCGGCATGGTTTTCCTATAAAACCATCATCAAGTAGAGTCTTAACACTACTTCAATTAATTCCAAAACTAACTTCCGACCACATCAACTCATAATAATTATTTTGGACTTGACAACTCAAACCACCTAAACTGACGCATGATCAGATAACAACTCCCAACCTATAGGTTGACCTACAATCTATAACCAAAGGCTCCACAGCTCCCAAGGAAAACCAAACAAAAGCTCTTATACCACAATGTAACACCTCGATTTTCAAAGCGAGGGTGTATTTTTTTTTTCAAAACAAATTAAAATAAAACAGAGAAATAAATAAGGTAACACCATTACATAAATAATTAAGTCATTATAATTTACAAGCAGCGGAAAAGTTTCTCGAAATATGAATCCAAAATATTTACATATCAAAAAGTGGTACATGTAATCCCATTGAAAATAACATGTCATGCTGACAATATTAGTATAAGTACAGTCTTCCAGTTTAAAATAAACACAATACAAAATAAAGACATTTGTTCCCTCTATGTCAACCTAATATGATCATTCTACAAAACAAACTAAACACCCAGAGTGAACTCCACGCGCCCCGTAAGATCCTCATAACATAGCTTCAGTCAGGCATTCTCATCTACATCCCCATTCGCAGGGTACGAACCGGTAGGATTGTCCTGTCTCTCATCTGAGGGCAAAGCCCAGATTTCCACAATAGTTGTAAAGGGTCACCAACCGAAATTAACATTTAACACATAACATTTAAGTTTTTAAATGCACAAATAACCTTTCAACTTAGCATGCACCTTAAAAGGGTTTTCCATATGCTAAAAGTTCATATAATGCTTGCCAAATAAAAATGAAGTCAAAATAAGTATTAAATCAATCAAGTAATAAACAACTGGCCAACCCATTGATGAACCAATGGAGCAATCGACCATCTAACTCAAAATAAGAATTTCCACTAAGCCAATCGATTGGGAAATCGATTTGGATGAAGGGTTTTAGTGAAAGATGAACTCTGGGCTTAAATCAATCGATTGGGAAATCGACTGAATGTTTAACTGAGCCTCTGTGTTAAAGCCAATCGATTGGAAAATCGATTTCCTGAGGGTTTTTCGTGAAAACTGTACTCTGGGCTTAATTCAATCGATTGGGAAATCGATTGAATGAATGACTGAACCCCTATATTAAAGCCAAATCGATTTGGTCAAAATGGCAGAGCTCCTGTAATGAATCCAATCGATTGCCAAATTGATTTGAGGAATAGCTTTTAATAGAATCGATTTCTCTGCATGTTTTTCTTAAAACTACATAAACTAACTCAATCATATTCACACACAACTCCAAAACATAACACTTAGCAATTTCCACACAATCACCACGACAACTTGAGTTTCGAAATAGTTTTACCATCAATTACACTTACACACGATTTGTTCCAAAACATAATACTTAGTAAAATCATCACAATCACAATGACATCTCAAGTTCAAACACTCAATCATATACTTGAATCAAACGCGACTCCTGTGTCAAGCACCCTAATGCAATGCGTATATGCCAAAATGCATGGACTCGGAATTCCAAACCAAAATCCTCCTCGAAGGGCCGTAAATCATAAATGTACCGCCTATCACAGGCCAAAGTACCAATTACCGAGGTGCCACCTATCACGGGTCAGCATGATTTACTAAAAAGCGTAAATCATAAACGTACCACCTATCACGGGTCAGTACTGTTTACCGAGGTGCCACCTATCACGGGTCATCGTGATTTACCAAAAGAAAAAGCGTAAATCGTAAACGTACCACCTTTCCCAAGCCAAAGTACTATTTATCGAGGTGCCACCTATCACGGGTCAGCACAATTTACCAAAAACGTAAATCGTAAACATACCACCTATCACGGGTCAGCATGATTTACCAAAATGAAATGCATGAGCATACACTGACTCTATCCACAACAACCATTAAGCTAATACAGATATTAAAAGATTCCCCATTTTTAATACTCATTTAACTTAAACGATTTTTACAACAAACATTAAGTAAATGCAGACATTAAGAGATTCCCCATTCTTAATACTCGTTTAACTCTAATGGTTTTCACGACAACATTAAGTAAACGCAGACATTAAGAGATTCTCCATTCTTAATACTCGTTTAACTCTAATGGTTTTCACGACAACATTAAGTAAACGCATACATTAAGAGATTCCTCATTCTTAATGCTCATTTAACTCTAATGGTTTTCAAATTCCACACAGAACATACTCAAACATATTCACAAATTCAATCCACAATTTGCACCAAAACACAACAATTCATTTCTCCACAAAATCCAATCATACACATATCATCACAACATACCACTCAAACACATCAAATTTCTTTTACTCAAAATCATACATAAATGAGTTAAATTCATTTTCCACGAAACATTCATCAGTATCACCAAAACCTAACTCTAAGATTTTACCCATAAAGCCTTAGATTCATTTTCCCCCCAAATCAACACTCTAACCCTAACAAAATTCTTTTCCATACAACCACATATAAGTCCCTAAATGCAAACTAAAAAGTGGAAGGAGCCCTTACCTTCACGTTAGCTTTAACGTGCGATTATGGTACCGCGAGTAAATCCGGTAAAATCCCCGCTTGCAACGTCGCTTCCAAAGTTGGTTCCCTAGCACCATAGCATGGTAGTGAGCAACTTTCCCTACTATCTCTTCGCGAAACGAAGCTTAGATCTAGATGAAACAGGGAGGTTTGTGTTTGACGGTTTTGAAATCCCTAACACCGTTTTTCTTCGTTTTCGAAACAACGAGGAAGTATGAAATTGAGAAATCCTTGTCCTATCACCATCCCAGCCTTGGGTTTCTATTCTTTAACAAAAAGGAAGCAAAGAAAACGAAAATGGAAGAAGGATGAAAATGGTGGTGCGCGAGGCAAAGGAAGAAGAAGGAGTTTTGTTTTCTTTCCTTTCTATTTCTCTTCTTTCTTTTTCCTTCTTTCCTTTCTATTTCTCTTTTCTTTTCCCTCCACACAAACATATATATATATATATATATATATATATATATATATATATATATATATTACTTACTTTTAACAAATATCTCCAAATCTAGATATTTATTAAAATTATCAGTTCACCCATAACGCATTAAATTCTTCGTAAAGGATTTACCGTACTTAATTTATTTTATTTATCGATGAGTAATTTTAATCGGCCATCAAAATATCTTTTTGGTCATATAAACTCCAAAATTTTGATAACTTTGGCTAAAAAGCCTTCGAGTTCAATACCAAAAATACACTAAAATACATAAAATATACTTTAAAATTATGGGTCTTACAACCTGCATGTTGAAGCTGGGAAAATGACTCCCACTCGAAGCCGAGAAAACGACCCGCATGTTGAAGGTGGGTAAATAACTTGCACTGAAGCCAAGAAAATGATTCACACCCAAAGTTGAGAAAATGATTAGTATCTTGAAATTGGGTAATAGACTTACCAAAATCATATTCAGACAAAATTAGAGTTGTCATCTTTACTTATCACTTACTTTGATTCTAAAAGTAAATTCTAAGTAAAGAGGGACAATTGTTGACACCTAATTTTGTCCGCTACTATATGGTTTTTAATAAATATATAGAAAAAATAAAAAAAAATAATGATGAAAATAATAATAAAAATAAATAGTTAGACTTTTAAAATTGAGAAAATCATGGATGTGTTTGGTTTGTATTTGACAATGATTCCTTTTCAGAAGTTTTTGTTATTTTCTAAAATAAAAAGAAAAAACTTATTTAATTGAATTTGATTGATGGTAATAAAAATCATTATGATGGTCATCATTTGAATGAAAAGAAACCAAAAATAAATGAATCAATGGTAATAAAAATCAATATAATGTGATCAATTGAATAAAAATGAAACCCATGAAATAAATGAATGGTAATAAGAATGAGTATAACTATGACCAATTAAATGAAAAGAAACCGAAAAGAAACAGTGGTAATCAATTGACAATTATTCTCTTATCTTTTGTAATTTACACCTAAAAAGTCTATAAATAGTCTATCACAAGAGGATAATTCTAAGCACAATTCATAATACAATTTGAGAGCACAGAAGGAAAAAAAAAAAAAAGAGAGAGAGATTAATATGTAAAAAAGGAGAAGAGAATCTAATCTTGAAAAAATCGGTTTAGCAAAAAACAAAACAATTAAAATCGGTCTACCAAAAAAAAGACAATTAAGTAGAAAGGTATCAATTTTTAATTGTTTTCTGTAATTTTCTATTTATTAGTCTTTGTATTGCATCATTTTAAAATATATTATTTTTTTTCTTTTTACTTTTTTGTATATAAAAAAATCTCATATATTAAACTTTCATTCTTTTTTTAAAGTTGCTTATTCCTAAAATTATTTTCTATGCAATACAAAATAATAAAAATATAACTAATTGATGTTTATAGACCAAGAAAATAAATGATTTTTCCTTAGGTTGCTTCATTGTCGTGTCCATCTATCTCGTTCATATACCGTCATGTTACATTTTTTTTAAACAAAAACCAATTTTTTTTACTTTAAAACAAAAATAAAAGATGTAATTCATAAATAAATATTATTATTATTATCTTTATTATCATTTTATTATTACTATTATTATTATTACTATTATTATATTTTTATTTTTTAATACGTATATAAATAAAAAATAATAATAAAATCGATCAACAAACGTATGTTTTGATTTTTCTATTATACTTAGGAATACATAAGAACAAACTTTTCTTTTGTCAAACCAAATTAATAAAAAAAAAAATTCTTCTTTTATTTGTACCATGAGTGATATATTTACAAAAATAACATATCAAAATAAATGTTAACATTAATATTCAATATGATATTAATTATTTTATTTTTAATTGTACTATCTAATTAATTTATTTTATTCCAATTATATTTTCTAATTAGTTTATGTATAAAATAAATATGTCATTTGTTATGAAATAAAAATAATATATATATATGATAACTTTTTAGATTAATCCCTCCACTTAATAGTTTTGTAGATTTGTCCTTGTTTACTCTTGTGGTGAATTCAATATGCATAGACTTAATTAAATTTATATATTATTAAAATTTGGAAATTTAATTCGATCAAATACAAGGTTGTGAAGAATTTAAACATCTTATTCGAATGTTATCTATGTTGAATTATTCAAAACTCAAAATAGATTATTTCTTTTTAGGAAAAAACCTTCTTGCGTTCCCTTATTTTATTGTAAGAAAATACTTAATTAGTTGTCTTTTTTTTTTTCTTTCCAAATTAGTCTAAGACCTGTACTTTGTTACACTATTTAGTCCAACTCTATTAAAAAATGCTTACGTGATGTTTTGAGGTTGAGGTGGCAAATCCAAATCAACAAATTATATTTAATTATCTTTTTATCAAAAGTAATTTTAATCACAGCGTGCATTGCAAAATTTAATCTTCTCCATCATCTTCATTAAGCTTCATAATCTTCATTTCATATAGTTTTATAGTTTATTTAGTAAAGAAAATAAATTTTAATCTTCTTGAATTATTTTGACCCTTTTGCTATCAACTCTTTCTAATCAGATAAATTCACTAGTGCAATTAAACCTTATTAGATCGATTCCTATGAATTTATTAGATCGGTTTCTTGTCCGATTTAACATCAAGCGTTGTAATAAATAGTTAATTATTAAATCAACTAAAATGATAGATGTAACAAGTCACATTCAAAAATAATTTATTAGATCAGTTGAATTTGAACCAATATAACAAGTCAAATTCAAAAATAATTTATTAGATCAGTTAAAGTTAAACTAATATAACAAGTCAAATTCAAAATTGATTTATTACATCGATTAAATTTGAACCAATATAACAAGTCATATTCAAAATTATTTATTTTATCGATAACTCAATCAAATTAAATAATTAACTTTTTAATTTTTTTTTCATAACTTTCACCCCTTACATATGCATTCTCATAATTTCACATATTACCCTATTAACTAGAACTTCTCATTCAACCATAAAACACAACTTCATACGAAACTTTACATTTAAAAATCAATGACGATGAGTCATAATTTTTTTTTGCAAAATCAAAGTTATCAAATTTAGAGCTACATAATATTCACTAGTTAAAAAAAAAACATTATTTTTTATTGACAGACTAAAGATACTAAAATAATACAAGTGCTTCAAGCATTTTCTATTAGTTCAAGAATCAAGTTTGCACAACGTTGTCGGACATTCATCATTTCTTCATCTTTGAATGGTTTTGAGTCTCCAAATATCTGAATTATAAACATTGAAATAACAAAATTATCTAAATCATGTGACCATAAAAATCATAAGTAGTTAATTAATACTAACTTTGAAAAAATCTATCATATACCCGCATCCATGAATCAACAAGTCCACTAAATACAATGTTCAACATATGTATCATAATGTAGTAACCACGATTCACGTTTATAGCTAAATACAAAGCGCCAATAAATAAAATCATTAAAGGAAAAACAAATTATTGTAGCAAATAATTTATATGTTACAGAAGATTATGGTGTGGAGAATTTGCTTTGATTTTAAGCTCCAAAAGCTTATCATCAAGGGAAAAATCTTGATCACTATTCCTCCTTAGACCACCATATTCAGCTGGAAGATATTCTGGGGCTATATACCTTGCGACAAATCATATTGTTAGCTAAAGTTTAATGATGAAAAATCATAATGTTAGCTTAAGTTTAATGATGACAAATCATAATTTTATGTTAATTATAAGCACACTCACTTGAGAAGAATTCGTGTAACCTTTTGTGCTCTTGCCAAGATGAACTTCTTTTTATTTCTCTGGTTCATAGACCTTGAGAATAAAACTTGTGAAGTGTAGAACCAAAATGGCGCATTTACTACAATCTCCAAACATAAAAAAATTAACCTTTCTGTAATTTCATTTTTGATAAAAATTCCAAACTTTTAACTGTATTATTACATATACTAACATTTGTGTAAACAATCTCAGGATAATAATTCTGAAACAATATAAGAGCCGTTTTGCTGAGTGCACTAAGCTCTTTCATTCCTTGAATTGGTGAATTCTTTAAATCAAAAACCTGAATAGTTGAATCAACCCCTCCTCTAAAACACAACTTTTTAACAGCAATTTCCATCAACTGAATTCTCCACCTCAAAAAAAGTTCACATATCTCCTGTGTTCCAAATGTCTTCTTATACAAAACCTTGTCTTTGAAAACCTCAAAAAGATGGTAACAAACAGGTCTTCCTTCCTTATCCCTACTATCCAAACTTCCACAATTTTCAAAATCAGAACCCAAATCTTCATCAAGAATTTTATCAACATTATTTTTAATTCTCCACACCATAGTCTTCTGTAACATATCAATTTTCCTATTGGTATAGACTTATAGTCCTTAAAATCTAACTAACATATCATGTTAGCATAAATTGTTAGAATAAGGTTTTCTCCCTTCACATTTTAGCTTTCTTTAACTTTAACATATTCAGACAAGAATCATAAAAACACCAAATAAGAGTGTGAACATATAAGAGTATGAACACATTATTTCAGTTTTTTATGCTACTGGATCTAAGGAACAACATAAGAATGAATATAATCAAAGAGAAGAGAATTGAAGCAAGACTTGCAATTAAAAATTAGAGGAAACATGTCAGGGAAACTACATACAGTTCTTTCCATTAAAATCCAAAGAGTTTTCAAAGTCTTTCGCTACACAAACGTTTATATATAATATCAAATCCAAAACTGCTACAATATTGAAAACGTCAAGGATCTACACCTCCTTATGCCCCAATTAACATGTAATTCCTGATTTCCTCCCTTCTCTTTCACTCCTATTTAGTTATATCTTCTAATTCTCATCTCTCTAACTACGACTAATAGTGGGGGTTTCCTAACAGTATGATGCCAATAAATAATGCCAATTACCTTATATTTGCCTATAAATAAAAGGAGTATATGCTTATTTAGTTTTGCGGTGGGATTACAAATCATGATGACTCGTCGTGATTTTGCCATTCTCACGGTGAAACCAAACATACACGATGTATGTATGACTTGACCAAAAGTTAGAGAGAATAACCTAATTCATCAATATTGTGTACGGGATTTTATAGTTATTGAAATATAGGAAATGAAATTATAAGCGACACAACTTGTTTTGTAAGGAAAACCACCAGAGCAGAAAATTGAGAGAACCTAAGAAGTTTGCTATAAAGATGCATTTGAGTCATTTGATCAAACATGTGGTGCTCAACTTAAATTTCATAAAAAAGGAAGTAATACAATAGTTAGTATCTAAACATTGAAAATTGTATTGTGTAAAATCCATACAATAATAGAAGGTGGTGAACAGATGAGTAATTGGAAGTATATATATATATATATATACATCTGAGTGAGTAGTGATGAATTGATACGGTGGAGTCAGTAGTAGTAGTAGACCAGATTTGATTTGAAGAGCCCCAACTTCGAATTTGAGACGTCACAATAATAGATCTAAATTGAAGTAGTGTTTATCATTCTATCTGCATAAAAAACTGATATACTTTTAAGTTTTAAGTAACTCATAATCTCAGTTATAACTTTTAAATTTAAGCTACCCAACAAAGCAATATAACTGCATAAAATAACTCCATTATTTCAAACATAAGAGTATAAGAGTATGAACAACAACCAACATAAATCACAAACTCAAATTGGCAAATGAATTTAAAAATTTATAGCATTAGACTTATTGTTACCAGAGACAATGTCAAAAATAACTCCATTATTTCAAATATCAGAGTATGAACACATTAAGCAACAACCAACACAAATCACAAACTCAAATTGACAAATGTGTTTAAAAATTTATAGTATTAGACTTATTATTAACATAGACAATGTCAAAAATAACTCCATTATTTCAAACATAAGAGTATGAACATATTAAGCAACAACCAACACAAATCACAAACTCAAATTGACAAATGTATTTAAAAATTTATAGCATTAAACTTATTATTAACAGAGACAATATCACAAACACATAGCATGCAGTTTTAAATGATGGTTGAAAATTGGAGTAACTACTACTACTCAAATTTCTCCACCACTTTCATAGTTTTTTAGGCATCATCACTTCTCAAATTTCCCCATCACTTATGTATAAATTTTTCCATCAATTAAAGATTAATAATAAGAATAATTAACAATGAAATAATTTTAGATTGTTGAGTAACAAACAAGAATTATTACAAAATTACCGGAGAAATCAACAAACACTTCTCAATAATTGACACTTCTTGACGGAAATGCTCCTTAATAGATGAAAGAGGAAGACAAAGAAAACTCATGGTTGGTGCTGAAGTAGAAAAATGTTGCGTAGGATCAACTCGTCGCCGGCCATGAAGGCTGAAAGCTGCAATACACGATTCACGTTTTCACTGAAAAATGAAGTTTAAAGGTGGAATGGATAACATGTGCGTGTTTAATTTGTGGCTGGGTTTGGGTTTGGGTTTGACGAAGGTACCTAGAAGGATGAAGTTTAAAGGTGGAATGGATAACATGTGCGTGTTTAATTTGTGGCTGGGTTTGGGTTTGACGAAGGTACCTAGAAGGATGAAGTTTAATTTGTGGCTTTTGCACGTGTTTAATCATCTTTACTGTGAAACATCGAAGAATGAAAGATGGGTTTGGATTTGTGGGTGACTAATTTGTTACTGAGTTTGCAGAAAAACAAAGTATCAAGGATGAAAAATGATTTGGATTCGCGTGTGATTTCTAATATTTTGGTTAACTTAGGGATTTTTTTTTTGTAAAGGCTTGTTAGATCGGTTTAATAAAATAGATCTAACAAAATTTGTAATAATAACAAATTTTTCAGAGTCTTTTTATTTCGTGTAATCTTTTTTTCAATGTATATGTTAGAACAGTTCAATTAGAACCGATCTAACAAAGTTTACCATAATAATAAATTTACTTCCGTCTTACTTATTACATTGGATATATAACAATCTAATATCAATGATGTAACAAGGTTAAAATACACTAGTGATTATCAAGTATTTTCTTCTTGTTTTGATGTTACATGTCAACTACTTTAAGGAACCAACAATACATATGCAACATTGATTTTTGGAGTGCAAAATTCCTTTTATTACAGTCTTAAGCGTATTAGGAAGGAGTACGGACGCATTGTGTCAATCACTATGTTGTAGTGCACTTACTAGCACAACTCATTGCCTCTTAGCATGACAAAGAGACTATTTTGTGCATTGCTCTCATACTCATGATAATGTGCAAACACATGTTGCAAGACAATTTTTTTAAGTAAAAAATTGTTATTTTATTAGGATTTAGAATTTTAAATGCAAAGGAATAGTCTTTTGCAATTTTTATGTGTAACTTTCTTGTTTTTTATTTTTATTTTTCATCAAATATTATGAGTAGCTAATTTACTCATAGATTGGAAAATAAATTGACCTCCTTAAATCTATGTAATTTGATTTTTATATACTATGCAATTATAAAGTGTTTGATTATTCATTTATTTGTGTTCTTAATGTTTTCTGTAACTAATCAATATACGGTTGAACTAGGTATTACTTCGTTATTGAAAAATAGGTAGTAACTATTGAAGATAAAATAGATGTTCATGTTTTAATATTGTTATAAGGATATAAAATAGACTTAAATATATGCTGGCTCTTGTAAATTAGCGTATTTTGTCTGTAAGCCCTAACTCAACTGACAAATGTTGATATTGTTAGGTACTTAAGTTGGACGTTGTTAGATAATATTATTATATATTAGTAATAAGAGTACTTTAGACATTTCTATTCTTTTTTATATATACTCATTGTAACCCTATTAACTATAGTTTTGTTCATGGTATCAAAGAGCTTTGGTTGATTTTGGGATCTACTATAAAGAAGAGAGAGAGACTATTTTGATAGAAAAGAGAAGAGTAACCTTATTCCCGATTTTGTTAAATCAGTCTCACAAAAACATCAATTATGCATTCGTTAACCGTTGGATCATGCTGATATTTGGACAACAGGTTGGCAACATTCATGTCTTCGTCGTCAACGGTCCGTTCGGCGAAACGATGTCTGTAGGGGGAGAAATTGTGCTTGCACAACACCAGATTATCCCTAATTTATTTTGTCTCAGTGATTGTGTTTGTCGTATTTTTCTGTCATTATTTGTTACGGCTGGTGCTAAGGATGGTTCTCTTCAAACAAATTGTCCGAAATTAGGGAGAGCACATAAGAAGAATTTTAGGGGATCATCGTCCAATGTTGTTGCTTCTGCTCCTCCTACCATTGGCTCTAGTTTTGGTTCTGTATACTCATATGAGACTGCTTCTTAAATATCTGATATTACATAACAACTTCAAAAACTTCAAGCCACTCAATCACATGCCATGTTTGCCACCTCTTCTAATTGTTTGAACTCCTCTGGCATGTCAAGTATATCTCCTTCCACATGGATTCTTGATTCGGGAGCATCTTATCATATGACATACGATGATAAATCTTTTGTGTCTGTGAAACCTGTTTTGTCTATGTCGGTTATGACTATTGATGGCACTCATATGCCACTAGCAGACGTTGGTTATGTCTCCACACCTAACATGTCTCTTTCTGATGTTTATATTCATAATCTTACTTTGAGTCTTGCTTCTGTTAGTCAAATATGTGATCTCAGTTATTCAGTTATGTTTTCTTCCACTTCTTGTTGTGTGCAGGATCCACATTCTGGGAGGCTGATTGGGACATGTCATAGACAAGGGGGACTTTATGTTTTGGATGACATGCGACTCCTAAATACTGCAGCCTCAGCAACTACTACTGACTTATTATCTAGTTTTCACTCAAATTCCTTATCTTCTAGTTTTTATTTATGGCATTCCCGCCTTGGACACGTTTCTGCTTCTAGATTAAAATATTTGGCTTCTATTGGAGCCTTATGAAAGTTACAAACCTGTGATATCTCAGATTGTTGTGGTTGTAAACTTGCTAAACTTCCAGCTTTACTGTTTAGTAAAAGTGTTTCCGTTTCACATGAGCCCTTTGATTTAGTTCACTCTGATGTTTGGGTTCCCTCACCAGTTCTCACCAAAGGTGGATCTAGATATTATGTTTCGTTTATTGATGATTACACTCGTTATTGTTGGTTTTATCTTATGAAAAATCGATATGAGTTTTTTGACATTTATCATATGTTTTGTGCAATGGTCAAAACTCAACATAATTCTGTTATAAAGTGCTTTCATTGTGATTTAGGTGGTGAATATACCTCTAATAAATTTTTTGAATTACTTGTTTATATGATGGAACCCTGCACCAAACATCTTGTACTGATACACTTCAACAAAATGGAGTTGCTGAAAGGAAACATCGTAATATTATTGAGACTGCTCGTTCCCTTTTGTTGTCTGCTTCAGTTCCTAGTGAATTTTGGAGAGAAACAGTTATTATTGTTGTTCATGCTATTAATAGAATTCCATCCTTTATCATATCAGGTTTGTCTCCCTTTGAAAAATTGTATGTTTCTACCCCTAATTACTATTCTTTGAAAGTTTTTGGTTCTACTTGTTTTGTTCTTCGCCCTCAAGTAGAGCGCATTAAGTTGTCTTCTCGTTCAACCATGTCTGTTTATCTTGGTTATGGGGACGGTCAAAAGGGTTATCGTTGTTATGATCCTCATGCAAGAAAACTTTATGTATCTCGTAATGTTGTTTTTCTTAAGCACATCCCTTTTTACTCTATTTCCTCTTATTCTCATATTACTAAGAGTTTTGAACTAACACATATTGATCCGTTTGGTCCTAATGATTATGCTTCTAGTGATTGTAATGTTTAGAATTGCAGGACAAATACTAATACTCCACATGATGACATCCCTCTTGTCCCCCCGGCTGTCCAACCACCTCCAGTGATTGCTGATTCTCCTCGTTACCCCTCTCATCAACGTAAGTCTACCCAGTTACCTGATTTTGTCTATTCAACTTACGCAACTTCGTTTGTTTCTTTCTTAACCTCTATTCACATTTTGTCTAAGCCCTCTTCCTATAAAGAGGTTGTTCTTGATCCTCTTTGGCAGCAGGCTATGGCAGAAGAACTATCTGCATTGCTCACAACCAATACTTGGGAATTAGTACCTCTTCCTCCTATAAAATGTGTTATTGGGTCTTGTTGGGTATACAAGATCAAAACTAAGTCTTATGGGTCAATTGAGTGCTACAAAGCATGTCTTTTTGCTAAGGGTTTCTCTCAACAATATGGTATGGATTAGGAAGAAACTTTTGCTCCTATAGCAAAGATGACCACTATTCGTACTCTTATTGCAGTATGGTAGTGAACATGATTCTGCATTGTTTGTAAGGTCCACCACTTATGGTCTCATTATACTTTCTCTATATGTTGATGATATGATTATTACAGGTGATGATGTTAGTGGAATCAATGAGTTGAAATTGCAGTTAGCCAAACAGTTTGAGATGAAGGACTTGGGAACTCTTCGCTATTTCTTGTGGATTAAAGTTGCCTACTCTCCTAGAGGCTACCTTCTTTCTCAATCTAAGTACATTGCCAACATTCTTGACCAGGCTCGTCTTTCTGATATTAGAGCAGCAGATACTCCTCTTTAATTGAATGTGAAATATGCTCCCTCTAATGGTGTTCCTTTACCAGATTCTACTTTGTATCGTACTTTGGTTGGAAAATTAGTGTGTCTTAAGATTACCAAACTTGACATTGCTTATGTTGTTCATGTTGTTAGTTAGTTTGTTGTTTCTCCCACTACAGTACATTGGGTAGTAGTTGTTCGTATTCTTCGTTATCTGTGAGGAACTCAATTTCAAAGCCTTCTGTTTCCATCGTCATCCTCATCAGAGTTACGAGCTTATTCTGATACTGATTGGCCTGGTGACACCACAGATCGTAAATCCACCACAAGGTTTTGTATCTTTCTTGGAGACTCTCTTATTTCTTGGAAGAGTAAAAAACAAGACATTGTCTCTCGCTCCTCTACAGAAGTTGAGTATCGTGCTATGGCATCCACTACCGTTGAAATAATTTGGTTGTGTTGACTTTTGTCTGATATGGGTATCTCCCTTTCTGAGTCAACTCCGATGCACTGTGATAACAAGAGTGCGATTCAAATTGCTCATAACTACGTCTCTCATGAACGCACAAAACACATTGAGATTGATTGTCATTTTACTCGTCATCATCTTCAACATGGAACCATTACTCTACCAGTTGTCTCTTCTTCTTTACAGATTGTTGATTTGTTCACAAAGATGCATTCCATTAAATGTTTCCGTTTTTTAGTTGACAAATTCTCGATGCTCAATGTTAATGCATCGTGAGTTTGAGGGGTGATGTTAGGTAATATTATTATATATTAGTAATAACGGTACTTTAGACATTTCTATTCTTTTTTATATATACTCATTGTAACTCTATTAACTATAGTTTTGTTCATTCTATGTTATGAAATCCTAGTGGTTGTCTCTTGGTTCTTGGTTGTCTCTCTTCTTCCTCTTTTCATTGTTAACAGATGTTTTATCATCTCTTCTACGACACAAAAAAATTTGCTTTTTTTTTATTTTTGTCCTTGTAATTTTTTTTTTTTCAATTTAACCTTGTAAGTTCGATTTTTTTAAAAATGTTCCTACTTAGTGAATGTTAAAAAAAACTGAGATGAAAAACGGAGAAGGGACATAAATTAAAAATAAAACATGAACTTATTAGGACAAAAATCAAAGGAAAGTATATATGTTTGATCCATGTTCGCACATTTTTTATTTTGTCTTTGTAAGTTCGTGTTTTGTTTTTTCATCCTTTCTCCAGATAGACAATACTATAACAAATTTAAACTTGCATTGTTAATTTTTTTAAAAAAAAATACAAGGACGAATATCGAAATAATATTAATTTACAAAGACTAAACATATATTTAAGCCTACAAAATATTAACATTTTTCATAAAATAAAATTAACATTCATACATAATTTGAGAAACAGGTCTCATCACTTAAAGAATTAGGATTCGTTGTTATAAAAAAAAAAGATATTGAGCCAGTAAATTGGTCTTAGTCTAATTGGTTAGTTTGATATAATCAAATAAGTTAAATTGTTAAAATAGTGATTTAATAACTACATAATGAAAATAAGGTGAATCGAATCCCTAGCATGTTTTTCTCATAATCTCTATCTCCTTAATTTTGATTTTTTTTTATTCAACAATTGATTTATTTAAGTGTTATTTACTTTGTTGCGTAATTAAATTAATAACAATATTTATAGAGACAATTTTACTTATCATTATTATTACTTGAACGATTTGTACACTAGTCAAAGAGCTACTAACCCAGAGTTTACACCTCGATGTAAAGTTTTTTTTTTTGCATTTTTGTTTTTTGTTTTTGAACAAAGTGTCATACGTAATTTCTTGGTCATTAGTTGAGACTTCAAAATGAAAATCCATTTATGAATTTTTTTCTTTCTTTCAGAAACTAAAAGAAGAAAGATTTTGATACATTCTTATTTTATTTTTTCTAAGTGTTGAATCTATAGTTTACACTTCCAATGGTCTTTTTTTTTCTTTCAAGTCAAATGTTTCTTCTTCATGTGGGGAGAAAGAAAAACATTTGAAAACAAAACTTTCAATAAAGGTAGTGAACAATTGTTGGATTTTATTTTCAATATCCTTATTTCAAAAAAAAGTTTATTAAATTATTCTCTTTTGAAAATTATATACTAATGTACTTTTTTTTTCTTAGTAATTAGTTGCCTTTGCAATTGGTGAATTCTTTAAGAGATGTTTTTTCTTTATTTTTTTAAATTAACATATATATATATATATATATATATATATATATATATATATATATATAATTCATTCATAAAACTCAACACAAATTTTAAATTACTTAGAGTTTATTTAAAAAAAAACTCTTAAAAAAGTCATATTTGCAAACTCGAGTTTCTTTAAGAAAGTCACCATTTGTAGAAGCGAGTTTTAACTAAGAAAAAAATGGTTATTTTGGTATATAATTTCTAAAATTGAGTAATTTGATAAAAAAAATTCAAAATTGAATTATTGAAAGAAAAAAAACCCACTATTATTTCTTCTTGATACCATAATAGAATATGCAAAATATTGATATTAAATATGAAAAAAGTAAAAATAGAAATAAAATTATATTGGAAGAATGAGAAAATTTATTTATTACAACAAATGTGAAATACTATCTATATATAAATCTCAAAGTGACTATCACAACGAACTTAAAACAATTCTAAGAAAACAAAGACTTGTTCATCTTCTAAAGTATAAACATTTTACTAGAATACTAGTATTTAATCAATCCTTGTGAATATTAGTTTGATGATAAGGTAGGCTAGTTCACATTGCTTCAAGTTTGAAATAGGAGTGTAAACTGTAAAATGTAGGGGTGTGGGTAGTAGCAGCCCATGATAAAAAGACATGGAAAATATCAAACAATTGGGCTAAGACACGATATGTTCAAGTATTCAACAGTAAAAAGGGCTTATGTTGACTCAAACAAATGGGCTTCTGATATCTCCCATAAAAATCAATTTTTTAGAAGTTATAACAACACATTTTTTTAATTATATTTTCTAATTTTTTGATATCCAAATTGTGTCATTGAATGTGTAGATCTAACATAAATTTAATAAGAATCATTTAAATTTCAACCATTAAAAAATGTGGATACTTTTTTTTTTTTTTGTTATTAACCCATAGAAAATCAATATGTCTTTTGAATAGGTGGCAAAAAATTTAAAAGAAAAAAACTAAATACAAACTTTTTAGCAGCAATATTGATAGTAATGATTGAATCGGATTCTGCAAACTCAATTGTGGCTATGAGATAGTTATGATTTCTTTTTTATTTTGTGCTATATTTGTGGATTGTGTTTGTGTATGCATAGATCAAACCTTGTTCATTGAACTGCTTCCACAGTACACGCAAAATTTTGACTTTGGGCTTAGTTTCTTCCACTATTTTCTGGAAGTCTTAACTAAGAAAAAAAAATTGGTGAAAGAAAGAAGAATGATTTTAAAAGGTCTAGATTTTCAAAAGGAAATTCAATATGAGTTCATTAAATAAGGTTTACGGTATCACATCATTTTAAAATAATTCATTCATTTTTTTTTTCTAGTTTAACTCTTAAGAATTATATTTAATCTCACAAATTTAATTCATACAATTATATTTTACTTATATTTATTTTTATTATAATTTAAAATATTAATTTAAATGTTTTAATTAATATTGTTATACATTATTTAAATTTAAATTTAAAATAACATTGAATTTAAATTTTTATAATAATAATAAAAATTAAATGTTAAATACATGACATACATAATTAAAAATGATAAAAAAAATAAATTAATAAAAAAGCTAATGGATATAAATTAAAAAAATAACGGTTATATTAATAAAAACAAAACGATCATAAATTTATTATTATTGAATTATAAAAGTACAATTTTTGACGAACGAAGATATTTAGTAATGGTTGGAGATGCTATAGAGAGTGGCGCCGCGGGAGTGAGAGAGATTGAGGAAAAAGAATCAATGATGGGTTTATGATGAGGATACAATGTCTAATTTTTTAATTTTTCTAAGTGTAGTTTAGTATTTTAAATATTATAGGACAATTTTCTAGTTGCATACGCAGGTTTAATTGCAGTTGTAGTCTCTATATTTATATCAATTCATGAAATTGTTTCATCTATTTTAAAATTTTATGATTTTTTAATTAAAAAAATAGGGTTAATCGCAGTTTTGACCCCCTTATTTTAGTTGAATCGCAAAAGTAGTCCCCCATTTTATTTCTCCCTAGTTTTAGTCCCAAAAACAGAACTTTGGTCCAAAACTTGATAAAATTTTATCTTTTTGTATTTTAATTAAGTCACAACATGTCTCAAGATCTCGTAGTGCAACAATTATATCTGAAATTTATTATTATAAATGGTGTAGTGCGGCTTTAAAAAATGACACTTCATCAAATTTTAATTTTTTCAATTTTATTTTAATTTAATTAATGATATATGAATAATTAACGCATTTAAATGAGTCTATATTACAAAATTTTATGTTATATTATTTAAAATATATTAAATTATCATTTTTTTAGTTTAAAAACCAAAGGGAGTGAACAAAATTGTCAACTTTTAAAATAGGTGAATAATACCGTAAATTTATGAAAATAGAAGACTAAAGTTACAATTAAATGTTTATAATAAGATATATGTACCAATTTGCAATTTGGTAAGATAAATGGTTAATTTAGAAATTTTATATCTAAATAATCTAAATATGATGATTAGATAAGTGTGAAAACACATGGAATTTTTTAATTACCTATACTTAGTAAAAACATAAGTGTGTCAACAATGTTCACCTTGAAGAATATGGCACTTCATTATGCGTGATGGCACTAGATAAGTAGGTTTATTTGATACTCTCATACAAAGGTTTACGTAAAGTATGAAAGGAAATATCTCTGCATTCGTATTAAAAAAGATTACTCAATGTTTATTGGATATATCTAAATTAATTTTACATTAACTGTCAATCAAAACTATTTATTTTAATGTCATTATATTTTTATAATTGTTTGAAATAATAACTGTATCATAAATAATTGTAATTGAGTGTAAAATAGTTCTACATTCTCTCTGTTAAAAATGATTAATATTAAAAAAAATAATTCTTTATACTTGACTAAAAAAAAACTTTCTTTTATAATGATGTTTTGATTTAACAAACCAGTAAAATATACCAATAATAGTCATAGTCATGGTAAAAAAATATAAAACAATGCAATACAAGTAGTATTTTGGTATGTTCGATCGAGCTATACATTTTTTTTAGGAGAAAGAGAGGGGCAACAAATTAACGGGTTCATGGTTAAAGGATAAGGTTCAAATCTCAATGATTTAACATAACTAGTTTGAGCTAAGAAAATAAACGGGTTCATGGTTAAAGGATAAGGTTCAAATCTCAATGAAGGAGAAAATACTTAACAATAAAAGTGAGGCAAATCTTACAAATTAATGATTAAAAATTATTTTAAATTCTAACTACGATGGTAATACTAATAAAAAATAATTAGTATTTTTCTTAATTTTTATGACTAATTAACTAGATAAAAATAAGAGAAAAACAATTGTGTCTCTTACAACTCTAGTCATCAATAGCATATACTTATGAAAAGAGAAATTGATCAGCTTAGAAATCCTTATAACTTTTGTGCTCTAGTCTATACCTATGCACATATAGATATAGATATAGATAGTGTTAGATGGACTATTAATATCTACACCCATACTAATCAAATTGTCAAATAATAGTCATATGGACTTAGAATCATTTGATAAAACATATAAAAAGTCACCAATGGAGGTTGAGTTTATTCGAAAAAATTACACTCCCACAACATGGTGAATATAAGTTTGAATTATCTCTAGAAAAGGTATTTATATTTAGTGTTAAACACACCTCAAATAAAATTATTTGACAAAAAAAACATATGAATACATTTACCATACTCTTGAATGACATGTCAAGCTTCAGGTGAACACATCTCTTCAAAATCAATTATATACATTTACCATATTTTTGAATGACATGTCAAGCTTTATATATTTGTATTTCATCATTCTCAATTCTTTTCATGCGAAAAATCTGTTATAGCTAATTAACTTCACAACTTCATGTGTATGGACTATCAGACTCTAATACAAAAAATGTGACACCTAAAGTTTAACTATAAATCTTTAAAAAAAAAAATGTACAAAATTGAAATTTCTAATTTTAAAATATTTAAGTGCTTGTAAATAAATAGAAATTATTTTGTAAATTCTTGAAATCACTTAAAATACTAAATATTTACAAACTTTAAAATAATTTTTAACTAAGACTTAATTAAACTATAACTCTAATATTTACAAACTTTAAAACAATTTTGTAAATTCTTTTATTTTTTTCCTACAAGATAATATCTTAGAATTTAGAATTCAAATAGATAAATATTTTTAGAGAAGCTAAAGTAAAATAAGAACATAAAGTAGTCTAATTCATTAGGAATTATCTAACTATACTAATTTTTCTCTTATTCTTTCTTCCTAAGAA